>WAAF01002626.1:25485-192801 GCA_013400475.1 Tricholaema leucomelas | reverse complement strand
ATCAGTTCTCAGCCTGTTCAGTTACTCAGCCTGTTCAAACCCCCCGGCATATGCCTGCTCAGAGAACCTGCTGAGCTGCAGTCCAACAGAGCCAACCAGCATGAATTTCCTCGTGTCAATGGATCCAACACAAAGACATGTGTTTCTGAACCACCTGTTGGCTTGCTTTCTGTTAATGACTGACTTGGAATAAGAGCTCTGGCAGCTTTGGGGGTTGGCAAATGGGTGCCTGAAATCCTAAAAGGATGCTCCTAGATGCTGCTGTTATCTAGGATACTCAGTGACCTCCTCTCCTATTTCTGAAGTTGGGCACTTGGTTTCCTGCAGTTCTTGGTGCCCATGTGCTGAGGAGATGCACAGAGATGCTACCAGCCTGTTTAAAGCATCATCCCCCAGTGTTCCAGGGGTGGAGCTGTGTGCAGTAACAGAGATGCTAAGCAATGACATTGCTATAAGTGGCAGCAGAATATTTGAGGCATAAGAGGTTCCATGTGAACCTGAGGAAGAATTTTTTCCCTGTGAGGGTGACAGAGCACTGGAACAGGCTGCCCAGGGGGATTGTGAAGTTCTTCTATTTGGAGATATTCAAGAATTGTCTGGACGCATTCCAGTGTGATCTGCTGTAGGTGATCCTGCTCTGGCAGGGGGGCTGGACCAGATGATCTTTTGAGGTCTCTTCCAGCCCCTGACATTCTATGATTCTATGATTTTCTTGCACAGTGTCTTGTATGTGTTGGTTTTTCGGTTGGTTGGTTGATTTTGTTCTCCTTCTTCTTTTAATAATATCTGTAATGAGGGAAAAAGAAAACATCTTTTTTTGCTCCAAGTACCAAAGAAGGCCTGGATGGCAGCATGAATGGCATAAAGGCTTCCATTCTTCAGAGCTGTGTAAGTCTTCCATGGAAATCAATGAAATGGCTTCAGGTGATGGACATGCAGAAGCAGATCAAACCTGATTCATCTGAGAGGTTCACAACAGTGTTCAGTCCATTAGCTGATCCCTGGCTGGGCCCATGTTTCACAGATACCTTTCATCACCCACTGGTAGAAAACAACCATGGCTTTGCTTTCCATACTTAGTTTTCTTTCAGCATAGTAGTAAATTAATCTCTTTCTAGGAGAGCAAAAGTGTCTAGACATCAGGATAGGGAGCAGGGTGCTGCAGGCCAAGCAATGCTAATGAAAGTGTCTTCTTAAGACTGGCAGGTTTGTCATTACTGAGTATGTGGAGTGACAAAGCAGCCAGCTACAGAGCTGTGTGGCCTGTGGTTAAAAAGTGCAGTCCCAGTGCTGCTTTTCTGCATACCTGAGCTTGTCCAGTGTTGGGCAGAGTGAAAAGTAACATTTTTATGGTAAACTCATTTCAGAATTTCCAGCTACTTCTATTACTTGCCATAATTAAATTTAAATTCTAATAGAAAAGTGAATGGTAGCATTTGGGAGCATGATTTTTAATATAAATGTGTGTATGTCTGTATATGTATTTATTAGAATTGAGGCATTCATCATGTTTGAACTGAATCTAACCAGCATATTGAGTCAAATTTCTAACATTTCTAACTTCCCAGCAGTTCTGCTCTGCCCCGTTCTCAATAAAGCTTACAAAGCCACACCTTGAGTGCTGTGTCCAGTTCCGGGCTCCTCAATTCAAGAGAGATGTTGAGATACTGGAGTGTGTCCAGAGAAGGACAAAGAAGCTGGTGAGAGGTCTGGAACACAAACCCTATGAGGAAAGGCTGAGGGAGCTGGGAGTGTGCAGCATGGAGAAGAGGAGGCTCAGGGAAGACCTCATTGCTGTCTACAACTACCTGAAGGGAGGTTGTAGCCAGGTGGGGGTCAGTCTCTTCTCCCAGGCAACCAGCAACAGAACAAGGGGACACAGTTGCAAGTTGTGCGAGAGGAGGTCTAGGCTGGATGTTAGGAGGAAGTTGTTGGCAGAGAGAGTGATTGGTGTTGGAATGGGCTGCCCAGGGAGGTGGTGGAGTTGCTGTCCCTGGAGGTGTTCATGAAAAGACTGGATGGGGCACTTAGTGCCATGGTGTGGTTGATTGGACAGGGCTGGGTGCTAGGTTGGACTGGATGATCTTGGAGGTCTCTTCCAACCTGCTTGATTCTATGATTCTAAGTAGTGGGATGCATTTCACAGGTAGGATGTGGAGAGCTAGAGAGGCTTGCTCAGGTTGCAAAGCTGTGACAGAACCTGGCTCCTGACAATGTAGTAGCCCACACTGACTGCCTTGCAGGGATGACAGAGAACCCCTTTGGAAATGGAAACCTTGCAGCCTCTGGGGGTTTAGTGCAAGGTTTAGCTGCTTTTACAATCTGGAGGCAGGTTTTGGCTGGAGCATTTGGAGGCAATGCAGAAACTGTTTCTTTCCCAGACTGTTGTTGTCAGGTTGTGGGTTTCTCTCTTTTCCTCCCTTCTACAGAGCTGGAGTTGGAAGCAGCTTCCACTGAAATAAAAGGTGATCTTGAAACTTTATGGCAGTCCTATCATTGCTTAGAATATTACTTATAATGGTCATTGCAGCACTAAGGAAACCATGGCAGCTTTACTTTCACTAGTCACTGAACTGTAAACCTAGTTTATAGCAGTATAAAAAGTGGCATTAAACTGGATATAAATCACTTGGTTTGCTGGGAAAGCAGTAAGGACCATTCCTGTCCCATGGAAGATGTGCTTGGTTTGTGAGGACAAGTTTAAATGCAGCTATGGGGGGAAAAAATATCCCAAAAAGTTGGTTATATAGTACAAGAGGTTGGTGTTGGCTGGAAGGGGTCAGTACTAGCAAATTTGGAGCTGTAATAAGCAATTTGGTCAGAGGGAATTAATGTATAAATCCTGACTGAGCTTTGCCATTTCTGAGCATCTCTGGATTGGAATCACAGAATCGCAGAAACATCCGGGTTGGAAAAGCCCCTCAGGATCACCAAGTCCAACCCATATCCTTACTCTGCAAGGTGCATCCTAAACCATATCCTCAAGCTCCACATCCAAATGACTTTTAAACACATCCAGGGTTGGTGACTCAACCACCTCCCTGGGCAGCCCATTCCAATGCTGGGGGAAAAAAAATTCCAAATATCCAATCTAAACCTACCCAGAAAGGAGGTTGGGATGGCTTCTGCCAGGAGCCACGCAACCCACCCAGTGCTGCCTGCACAGAGCAGAGGGTTCCTTTGGCCACTTGATCTTCCAAAATGGAAACAGGAATTGTACTTCTACCCTCCTATCATTCTACTCTTGGTAAAGGAATAAAGGTGTTTCAGGTGTGTGCTGAAGATGTGTGCTGAATTAATTTCATCTCCTGCAGCTGTTGCCGCATGAAGGAGCAGTGCAGTGCAGCTTGCCTACAATTGTCTGCTGAAATCCTGTCATGTTATCTGCTGCCTTTTTTTTTTTCTGTGCTGAAAATTTCGGTCCTAAAAGCTTCCCATTAGGCTAAGGGGTGCATTCAGAGCTGGGAGTTAATTCAAGGTAGATTATTTAATGCTGCACAGCCTTTTTCAATTGTCCTAACAAACACCAGCACTTTCGCCATTCAGGCTGTAGCTGTACAGCGCATGGCTTGTGACCTCCAGCTTGTGTGTCTGGGCCAGGAAATGGCAACTGCCTGGTGACTGATGTTGGGCAAATGTTTCTGAAGATTATGAATTAAATAGTATGGAGATAAAAATAAAATATTAACTCTAGGGCATTGAGGAAAAGCAGGGGGCTTTCCCTTCAGGCAATCAGTGACAGAACAAGAGGACACAGTTTCAAGCTGCTCCAGGGCAGGCAGAAGTTCATAGGATCAAAGGATGTCAGGGAGTGGAAAGGACCCAAAGAGATCATTGAGTCCAACCCCCCTGCCAGAGCAGGACCATACAATCTAGCTCAGGTCACACAGGAATGCATCTAGACAGGCCTTGAAAGTCTCCAGAGAAGGAGACTCCACAACCTCTCTGGGGAGCCTGTTCCAGTGCTCTGGGACCCTTTCAGTAAAGAAGTTCCCCCTTGTGTTGAGGTGGAACCTCCTGTGCTGCAACTTACACCCATTGCTTCTTGTCCTATCCCGGGAGCAGTGAGCAGAGCCTGTCTCCCCATCCCAACCCCCAGCCCTCAGATATTCATAAACATTTATTAAATCCCCTCTCAGTCTTCTCCTCTGCAGCCTAAGCAGCCCCTGGTCCCTCAACCTCTCCTTATCAGGCACTGTTCCAGTTCCCTAATCACCCTCCTAGCCCTCTGCTTGACTCTCTCAAGCAGATGCCTGTCCCTCTTAAACTGGGGAGCCCAAAACTGAAGGCAGTATTCAAGATGAGGTCTCACTAGGGCAGAGTAGAGGGGCAGAAGAACCTCCCTCGATATGCTGGACACACTCTTCTTAAATACACTCCAGGATCCCATTGGCCCTCTTGGCCACAAGGACACATTGCTGTCCCATGGATTACTTGTTATCCCAGGTCCTTCTCCACAAGGCTGCTCTCCAGCAGATCACCTCCTGTACTGTTGAAGTTTTACTCCTCCCTAGGTGCAGAATTCTTTATTCTTCACACAGAGTGATTTGCATTGAAACGGGCTGCCCAGGGAGGTGGTGGAGTCACCATCCCTGGAGGTGTTTAAAAGGAGGCTGGATGAGACACAGTACCATGGTTTAGTTAATTAGAAGGTGTTAGGCTAAGTTGGACTCGATGATCTCGAAGGTCTTTTCCAACCGGGTTAATTCTGTTATTCTGTGATTCTTACAGCTCAAGTCTATTAGACAGGGCTGCTGAAATGCTATGAACTCTGCTTTCATCCTCAAAGTTCATCTTTCTCTGTGCCTGAGTTCCCCTGCTCCGTTTAAAAATGAGTCTTCAAATCAGTTTGTTAAATTGCTGCAAAATCCTGTGTGGATGCTCTTCAGTTGATTTAATCTTGGTTTATGTTGATTTAGTTTCCTGCCAACTTTTGCTAAATCCATTTGAGAGAGAGTTAAATCAACTTATGAGTGTCCTTGCAATTTAATTAAATCGACTGATGTAGCTAATGTAACTGATGGTAATTAAACGCAGGCAGCTTTTATATAAAGACAAGCCCTGAGGGTGTTCAGGAAATCCCATCTCATGTTCCTATTAGCCCCTAAAAGGAGTTTGCTCACAATTTACCACCTCTGCCACTGATTCTTGTCCCAGAGCAGAGCTCTGCCACCTTGTGCCATGCTTTGCATTTATGACAAACCCCCTCCCTGGTGGCTCAGCTCTGTGGCTCTGCCCTACAACTCTGCCCATGTCCTAACAGCCCTGTAGGTCATGCCACCAGGTTGCTTGCTGCCCGTGGTGAGTAATAACCTGCTCAAATGAGAAATAAGCATTCCCACAGAAAAAGAAAAAGTGATTGTTTGGGGGTTTGTTTGGTTGGTTGGTTTTCCTTCCATGTTCTGTGGCACCCAGAAGCACTCTGTGAAAAGCCTGAGCAGAGATCTGCAGGGATGGGAGTGTGTGTCCAGAGGCTGGAACAAGGCACCTTGTGAAGGATGCTCATATTCAGCATGAGCTTGTACAGGTTCTCTGTTGGAGCATTTTGCTGTCATGTTACTTGGTTTCAGATGTTTAAAGCCTCTTGTTTCTTCTAAGGTCAGCCTTTCACTTAGAAGGGCATTACTTCTGGCTATTCTCAGACTCAAACTGGAGGCAGTGATCTCTAACAATGTTATCTTTCCTACAATTCCCAGGTGCCACACCCCGAACTCTGCTTTTGCTATTCAAGAGAGCAAAGATCCCATTAACATGAATGTCTGTGGCTCTGAGTGATAGCAGAAGAGATGAACAGATGGGACAGCAGCCAAAGCAGACTGGAGCATCCTGCTCCTGTTTTGTTCCAGTGTTGTATGGACTCTTTGCAGTGATAGCAGCAAAAAGAAAGCCAAGGACTACCACTTTTCTCCCAGACCCTGCTGCTAATGTCCCATAAAGTCTGGGTTGCAAGGGAGGCACAATCCATATCTGCACAAGTTTTTAATTTTCTTTCTCCTGTTCTATGTTTCCAGCTCAGCTCACACATTAAGAAAACATTAATAGCCTCTGAGGATAGTTTCATGCTCTGTTTGTATCCTTCCCAAAAAGACCCACTCATATTTACAGGCTCACAGGATGTTAGGGGTTAGAAGGGACCCGAGGAGATCATCGAGTCCAACCCACCTGCCACAGCAGGACAATCCTATCTAACACAGATCACAGAGGAACACATCCAGACAGGCCCTGAAAGTCTCCAGAGAAGGAGACCACATAACCTCTCTGGGGAGCCTGTTCCAGTGCTCTGGGACCCTTACAGTAAAGAAGTTTCTCCTTGTGTTGAGGCAGAACCTCTTTTGCTGCAGCTTACACCCATTGCTCCTTGTCCTATCACAGAGAGCAAGGGAGAAGAGCCATAGGTGTAAGCTGCATTTTCGTGGGAGCATTCCCTCCTGAGTGGAGATGTCATGCATAGATGTGGCACTAAGTGACAACCTTATGAGCAAAGTGAAGCCCTCAGGCATTTCTGGGGCTGTTCACATGTTGGTGCTCAAAGCTGCTCATTCTCAGGGTCTTCAGAGATCAGCATTGGGCCCTGGGGCTTCAGACTGGGCTCTTGTGCTGCTTCTGCTGCCAGATGTTCAAATGGACATTCTCTTCCAGAGGCATCAGCCCTCCATGGGGTCCATCTTGTTAAGAGCTTCTAGGCTCCCTTTTGCCTCATATCCACGTCTTCTTGCAGCCCTAGCAGCAATGGGAGACTAACACTAGGGGCTTAGCAAGCTGAGCAAAGTCACAAGCTCAAGAGGGATCACCTGAAAGGGAATAAAAGGAAGAAATGGCCAAGGAGAAAGTACGTACATGGGGAGCTCAGGTGTGCCTGTGGCTAAGAAATAAGAACTCCTTTAATCAGGAAGCAGAGCTTGAAGACCATTAATTGCAGAGGACTTACAGGAAGGAAAAGAAGTGAATGGCTTAAAAAAAACCAAAATGCCAAGATTCTTTGCCTGATTGACAGAGAGGAGAGGGGCTCATGCCAGAAACAGGTGTTCTAGGATGGGGTTAGTGGTGGAAAATGTGGGTCATCTTTGGACAGCTGATTGTGAAATCCAGCTGTCTGAAGGTTGGATAGCCTTAGATCTCAGAGCAGTGTGTCAAGAGGCAGGGCAGACTTTGGCAGACATATTTCAAGAGAGTGTTGGAAAAGTGCCAGGCTGGATGGCTGAAGTGAAGTTGACATCTTGCAGAAAAGCTGAGAAAAGATGAGCAAGGAAGAGGTGAACCTTGGAATCAGCCAGCACAAGGCTGCTGAAAGCTTTTATGAGCAAGGAAGGGTGCTCCAGAAAGCATTGAGCATAGAAATTAACATGATTGTGCTAATTTGAGCCTAGCTGGGATATTTTGGTGAGAAGAATTAGATTACAGGCTGTGAAAAGGAAACAATGGTGATGTCTACTGCACTCATAGGCTTGCTGAGATATATAAGAACAAGAACATAAACATAGATAACAGTATCTCTGTCTTTGGGGCTGCACTTCTCTCTCTCTAACCCACCGCCTGTGTGACTAATCCTTCTGCTTCTTAATTCCCCTGGCCAACTCTCCAAACTCACTTTGAACATAAGACAAATTCTAAGGTAAGGTAGAGGGGTAGGAAGAAGGTGAAAAGGTGGTTGAGAGCCCCTCCTGAGGACTCTGGTTTCTGGGAGGGCTGTTGTGTTTCTATATTACTTTTTTAACTTGTATATTTCTGTCCATAGCTGTATAAATTCTAAGTATCTGCTTTTATATTGTGCTAAGCTATAAGTATAAAGCTTCATNTTTAGATGTGTATTACAATATATATAAAAAGCTCCAGCGCTTGTCCGGGGCCGGTGTTCTCTCGGGCTCTTTTTCTGGGGGGGGGGGGGGGGGGGGGGGGGTGGTGTGGGGAACACCCAAGCAATCACAATGATGTAAGCTTTCTATCTGTGGAAGTTGAGGGGTTAAAAAAAAAACCAAACTTAAAGACAGGACAGCACAGACATTCATCTGGGTGCTAGGGAGGGCAGATCAAACCACTTGCACCTAAAAATAGTGTTTCCAGAAAGAAAATCCATCTCAAAGAATGAGTTCAAAATATTGCTTGTTGTTGACTTGCTCAAAATGCTTTCTGGCATGCTCTGCTCGCCCATAAAAATGCATTCAGATGAGCAAAAAAAAAAACTTAGGAAACGATTTTGATTATTTTTGATGTTGCTGCAAGAGAAGTGCTTGCAGAGGAGTTAATGAAGGAGAGAAGAACAAAAAAAAGAGAGAGAGATTTAGAACATTTCTCATTGTAGAATATTTCTCAGCCCTCTCAAAGTACCAGGGAGTGTTTTGTACAAGAGGACCACAACTGTCTTGCTAACCAGTGTCACAATGGAGAGAAAGGATGCTGCTGGCAGAGGTGCTGCAGAGCAGGGCTGGTGGGACACCGGATGAAGTGTGTGTCACATGTGGCTTGTATTTGTGATGTGTGTGTGGCACCTTATGACAAGTCAAGAATGCAGTTAAATGATGAAAGCAGCATGCAAATGCTAGAAGCATGGAAAAAGCAGTGGGGCTGCAGGTGCAGTGATGTGCCACAACATATTATGAGCGTTTACGCCAAAAACTGCTATGGCAGTTTCAACCCTGAGAAAAAACATGGGTGGAGATAGAGGAAGAATGGAATGGGATTAGAATCATAGAATCAGTCAGGGTTGGAAGGGACCACAAGGATTATCTAGTTCCAACTCCCCTGCCATAGGCAGGGACACCCTACCCTAGATCAGCCTGGTCACAGCCTCATCCAGCCTGGCCTTAAACACCTTTAGGGCTGGGGGGTTAGAATCCTCCTCTACAGAGTGAAGAGTCTGCTGAGTGATAGCATAAAACGTTTGAGTGTTATCTTAAACTCTTGTAACTTGAACTTCTTTTCCCTTGTTTTGAAGATCTTGGTTGAGGTTGGATTTGATGAGTTCTTCAGAGAGAGAGTGATTTTCCACTGCAATGGGCTGCCCAGGGAGCAATGTCATCCCGGCCTGAATTGGGAACAGTGTGGCCAGTAGGACAAGGGAGGTTATTCTGCCCTTGTACTCAACACTGTTCCACACCTTGAGTACTGTATCCAGTTCTGGGCTCCTCAATTCAAGAGAGATGTTGAGATACTGGAACACGTCCAGAGAAGGACAATGAAGCTGGTGAGGGGCCTGGAGCACAGCCCTGTGAGGAGAGGCTGAGGGAGCTGGGGGTGTGCAGCCTGCAGAGAGGAGGCTCAGGGCAGACCTCATTGCTGTCTACAACTACCTGAAGGGAGGCTGTAGCCAGGTGGGGTTGGGCTCTTCTGCCAGGCAACCAGCAACAGAACAAAGGGACACAGTCTCAAGTTGTGCCAGGGGAGGTCTAGGCTGGATGTTAGGAGGGAGTTGTTGCCAGAGAGAGTGATTGGCATTGGAATGGGCTGCCCAGGGAGGTGGTGGAGTCACCATCCCTGGAGGGGTTCAAGCAAAGCCTGGATGAGGCACTTAGTGCCATGGTCTGGTTGATTGGCTAGGGCTGGGTGCTAGGTTGGCCTGGATGATCTTGGAGGTCTCTTCCAACCTGGCTGATTCTGTGATTCTGTGATCTCTGGAGGTCTCTTCCAACCCCTACCATTCTGCATTTCTGTGATTCTCTCATAGCACCATTTTGCCACAAAAACCCTCAAGCCAGGTTTGTTGGAGTGCCAAAGTATTCCGACTGGCAGAGTGAAAGAAATTCTATGCTGGAAACTGCCATTCTGCATGAAAAAGAGATGCCTTGGAGGTTGTTTGTTTTTTTTAGTTAAAAAACCCCACAACACTTTCTTGTCAGTATGAGTGTATCTTTAATTATCTGGAAAGCATGGCTGCATCCTGTGGAGGAGAAGATCAGGGAAATCAGTGATTGCATTTTAAGGACTGCACTCAATAAACATTTCTTATTTTAGCTGTGGAGATGAAGAGCAGGAGGGAGAAATGGATGGAGAGGATGGACTGGGGAGGAGAACACAACAAAACAACAAAAAGAAACACAAAGGAAAAAATAAAGCATAGATGAGTGCTGGTGTACATGGGATTTCATTTATTTATTTTTCCTATTCTATTGTATTTCCCAGCAGGAGCTCTGTGATGCTAGAATGGTTTTGTGGACAGGGTTAGCATGTGAGCTCTGAATACTGATACTAATATAGCCAGCAGCTCTGGGTTTCATAAAGAAATGATTGAATGAAAGAGGTGGATAAAATCACTAAGATTGACCAGGCTGCATTTGAACTGCTCATCTGCCGCCCAGTAACAAATACCCAGTGCAAAACTGAGCTTATTTGTACTTAATTTCCCTCAGGATTCTTTTTCAAAAGTTCAAGACAGTGTCTGAGAACAGTTTCAGCAGATGTGCTTGGTGATGCTGAGGGGGCTCCACTTTGCTTTGGTTGCAAATGAATCAGTTCAGTTTGGGGAGGACAGAGGCGCCTGGTAGTCTGGAGATGGGATTCTGAGAGCAATGAGGCTCATCCTCCTGGCATCGTGTGTGGGTTGGTAATGGCAGGAAGGAAGGGAAACACCAAGTGTTAATAAATATCTTATTTGGGGATCTGCAAAACATTTTCCAGGGTACCTTCCTCAGCCATGCAGAGCCTGTGTGGCAAAACATCTTCATGTTTTGATGCTTGGCAGACTATGAAAGGTACTTAAGTCACAGTGCTCTGTCCTTGATCACAGAATCATTCTGCTCTCCCACTAGTATTTTTTTTTTCATTCTGACATCTTCATTTCCTGTGGAATGAAAGCAAATAGATATTCTCAGCACAACTCTGACGTCTCTGTGCTGCCAAGACTCAGAAGAGTGGCTTTAAAACCAAAGCAAAAGGCAAGGCACACTTGTGCAGTGTCTTTATGTGGCAGGTCCTGCTCCTCCCTGGAGTGCTGGCTGCAAGGTGCTGTTGGCCTTGGTGGAGACTAAGGCACAGGCTGTGCAACAGCTGTTGGATGGTAGCTTTGCATGTTCTCCACTGCCAGGGTTGAATCAGTGAGATACCATCCCAGAACATGCTTAGAACAAGGCTCCAAGTACAAGAATGTTTGTTACACTGGTTTTGACCTGGATCCTAGAGCTGCAGAAGTCCTTCTGTGCTGGTTTGAGGCTCACTGGAATATTTTAATGAGAGAAATTAGATCATTTGTTGTGAAAAAAAAAAAATATAGCACTCATTGGTTTGCTGAGAGGGACAAAAAGCCAAAAAGTAAACAATTTGTCCCACTCTGGTCTGGGAGGCTGGATCTATTTGTTTCCTCTTCATTCTGCTCTAATATCTCTCCACTAAGCTTGGCTAACACATAACAACCTAAGCTTTGCTGGTTACTTTGTTTGCTTGTCTGGGAAAGTAGAGGGAGAAAGAGAGGGTATCTTTGAGCCCATTTTGGGCAGTTTTTTTGTCCAGGAGGGAGTTTGGATTGCTGTATTTTTTGAGTTCATATATAATTGTAACTACTTGGAAATATCTTGTGTATATATGCTTGTAAATTTAGCTGTGCTGTAAATACAGCTTCATCTTGCTTCCAAGCCATCTGAGCTAGGCTGGTAAATTTCAATAGAGAGGTAGGGGAAGTTCCTAACCCATCACACCTATCTGCTCTGCCTCCATGCACAGAGCCTGCTCTTTCAGGCTGTCCTTTTAGTCAGGCCATGGAGTTTATAATATTCAGCTAGTTTTTCTTCTAGACTTCCAAGCAAGCAGAATTTTTTCCTCCCCCCACATCCATGGAGCCCATATTGCCCTGATGTTACTCTAGGCTTTCTTGCAGAGCAGGACTGATGAATGTAACCCACTGACAGAGTGTTACTAAGAACAAGTTCTGTTTTGCAAAGGTGTCCAGAATCCCCCTTCCAGATTGTGCTGTTTAAGAGTCAAACAAGTCTTGATGCAGCCATCACAACATGCACAGCATCCCTCTTGTCTGGAGGGATCTAAGTTTCTTGCAGCAGTACCACTGTAGGGATATGATCTGGCCAAATCCAGAACCTTGTGTGCTGTGCTTAATCTGGCACACAAATCTATGTTGGGGAAATGATGGCATAGCATGAAAACTCTACTGGGAGGAAGGTGTGTCCATGGCCTTGCAGTCATCTAATGACATTACATTTGCAAAGCCAAGAGGAAGGTGAGGTTTGAACACATTTGTGCTGGGGCTGGGCTGCAGGCTGGCAGTGGGGATGCACATGGTGTGCTGCCTGCATTAACCAAGTTCTCCTATCATCTTGGTGCCAGAGCAGCAGGTGAGTGGCTGCGGCAGCCTTTCTCACCTCCCTGCTGAAATGACAACCCACAACAGCTGCAGCAGCAGCTGCTGAACCTTCAGGCCCAAAGCTCAGCCACGAAGGATGGCTTTCTCCAGCTCTGGCTGCTGCCAAGGAAGGGTTTTAATTTTGCATCTCTCAGGGGTGGTGGAGCTGGTGAGATTGTATCAGTGGGGTTGTAATTGCTTTAGTGAAAGGTGGCCAGGCAAGAGAAGAGATGCAGGCAAAGGTACAGCATTGGCATTAAAGCAGATGAAGTGAGAGCTGCTGACTCCTTCTCCGGTGTACCTTGGTGACAAGCAGCATCACTCAGCCTCACACCTGGGGACCAGGAGAGGAGATTATTAGGATCTTTCAGTCCATAGGTGCTTTATGTTGTCTGGCTTCTTGGTTTGCAAAACTAATTGGTGTTTTCCACACCAATCACTGGCTGCTGGCATGAAGTAAAACTGAAGTGCCATGGGTTTGTGTTTTTACAGTGAGGTAACTTAGAAGAGAGGAGAAAAAGTGATTCAGTATCACTGAATAGGTTAACATTTACATGCCAGTAATGGCAGGGAAGTGAACAGTTTAAGAGGGACAGGGATCTGCTGGAGAAGGTCCAGTGGAGGGCTAAAAGGATGATTAGGGGACTGGAACATTGCCTGATGAGGAGAGGTTGAGGGACCTGGGTCTGTTTAGCCTGGAAAAGAGAAGACTGAAGGGGGATTTAATAAATGTTTGTAAATATCTGAGGGCTGGGGGTCAGGAGAGGTGGGGGGACAGACTCGGCTCACTTGCTCCCTGGGATAGGACAAGGAGCAATGGGTGTAAGTTGCAGCACAGGAGGTTCCAGCTCAACACAAGGGGGAACTTCTTTACTGTAAGGGTCCCAGAGCACTGGAACAGGCTCCCCAGAGAGGCTGTGGAGTCTCCTTCTCTGGAGACTTTCAAGGCCTGTCTAGATGCATTCCTGTGTGACCTGAGCTAGATTGTATGGTCCTGCTCTGGCAGGGGGGTTGGACTCAATGATCTCTTTGGGTCCTTTCCACTCCCTGACACCTTGTGATCATGTGAACACAGGGTACTGCTGTCCCTGAGCCTTTCCCTCTCTGGCAGGTGACTTTCCTGATGACCCATGGAGAAAACAAAGCCACTGGGGCATCTCATGGGCTGTTGCATTTGGCTTGTGATTTGTAGGGTGTTGTTTAGGCACCTGATGGGAGCTGGTGTTAGCAGCTGTAACAGTCCTCTACTTCACCATCCTCTCCAAACACTGCTGTTGCACAGGATTTTATATCAATTCACTGAGAGGCTAAAATGATGTTAAGGAGGAATAAGCACAGGAAGTAGCTGCGAGGTGAGCTAATATCAGCTTGGTATAACAGAAGCTGGCTTGTGCACCAAATTAGAAATGAAGATAAAACAGCTTCTCAGATACACTTTCTTTCCACTTTCCTCTGCTCCTCTGGGAGCTAAAATGAGAGAGAATATGACAAAACACTGAGCTTGAGCTTGCTTTTCTGCTGAGTCTAGACCTCCTGTAATCCTTACTGCTTGTGCCTGAGCAGTGTTTGAAGGATGACAAGCAAGGGGGTTTTGATGTGCTCTCTAAAGAGATTCATATGCAAACAAAGCCTCCCTGGCTGTATGACTCTCAGCTGGACTTCTGTGAAGCTCTGATTTGGCTGTATGGTATCTCCTGCTGCATGAACTGTAGCTCACCTTGGATAACTTAATGATGGTGCCTGGCTTTTCTACAACCTCTATGCACACTTCTATTTGGAACTATGTTGGAACACCTGTGTGTTTTACCTTGCTGTGGCCAAAAATACCTAAGCCTCTAACTAGCACAGCTGTGTTTCCCTGCACAAATGTATCTGTCCTACTGCCACAAATGAGGAGAAAGAAGCTGAGCTCAGAATGTAACTGAACTTATAACTAGGGGAGGATCTGGGTCAGCCCATTTGATGTCAGCATACTTGAGAAATGAGCAATGCAGGAACTCATAGATGCATGTGTAGGGTGAATGCTCCCTCCAGTATCTTCCCATCCCCAAGGAACACTGATCTGGGCCCATGATGCTGATCCTGCTTTCCCCAACTCTTGTCACTGGCTGTACAGCAGTAGGTCATCTACAGCAGGGCTGCCAAACCTCTGAAAAATCCACTAGGGACCTACTCAATTTTTATTTCTAATTAAACTGATGTCTGCAGTATACTGGAGGAAACATGGGCAGAAGGCACTGCCCTAAATGAGATCTTCTGGAGGCAGCAAGGGAGGAATTTGCACCAAGCTGTATATTTTTGAGTAGGCAAAGATGAAAGAGACAAACCAACTGTTAGCCAAGACACCACTACAACTTCAGCCACCAAGTCTTTCCTACATTGATTTTTTTCCCACCCATATCCACCTTCACAGAACCACAGAAATATCCAGGTTGGAAAAGCCCCTCAGGATGACCAAGTCCAATCTATAACCCTACTCTACAAGATTCACCTTAAACCATATCCTTAAGCACCACATCCAAACCACCCTTAAGCACATCCAGGGTCAGTGACTCCACCACCTCCCTGGGTAGCTCATTCCAGTCCCTGACCACTCTCTCTGTGAAAAACTTTTTCCTGATATCCAATGTAAACCTCCCCAGCCTTAGCTTGAGGCCATTCCCCCTTGTTCTGTCTCCAATTACCGGTGAGAAGAAACCAGCAGCAGCCTCTCCACAATGTCTCTTCAGGTAGCTGTAGACAGCAATGAGGTCTCCCCTCAGCCTCCTCTTACTCAAACTAATCATCCCCAGCTCCCTCAGTTGCTCCTCATCAGATTTATTCTCTAGGACCTTCACCAGCTTTGTTGCCCTCCTCTGGACACACAGGCCTTTTGCTTCAAAAGTGAGGACGTAGTAAGTGAAGTTAGGATTTACCAAACTGAGTGGCATGTCCGTATCCCTACTCAGCCTCCACTGAAGCACTGAAATTTCACTTTTCTAGAATCTCCAGTTCCATTGCCTCCCTGCCTCAAAGTTAGCAAAGGGGCTTTGTGGGCATGGATGTTCACCATCTCTGGAAGTCTTCATCTGCCTCATTGACACACTCTTAGTCTTAACAGAGTGTTCGGGCCAATTTATTACAAACTTACTACAAACCCTGCCCACACAGGAAGCTGAACTTTGCAGTGCTGTTGTCTCTATCTCAGGTAGCCACTCCAGCTCTCCTTTACAGCCAAGGCAAAAGGTAGCCCTGCAGATGTGCTTCACAGGGTATCCAGTTCGGGGTGAAAGGAGATAAACCACCCATTTCCCTTCTGCAATGAGGAAAGAGGGCAGACAAGAAAATCTGGGCAAACAAATCCCATTCTACAGCATCTTCATTTGGAGCTAGCCAGCAGGGAGGGCCTCCAATCATCTGCTTAAAATTTAGCACTGGGGGAAAGTAGCAAAGGAACCAGATAAGTAAATGGTGCTGACTGAATAAAAACTGTCTCTGCTGCAGCTACGTGTGTCTGAAGAGCTGGAAGGACACTGGTGTGAGCGATGCCTCAAAACTTTGCACAGGCACACAAGGATGGGAAGTGTTATCAGAGGTCTGACAGAGAACTGGGCTCCAGCAGAAAAGCTCACACTGGCTGTCCAGTGATGCCCAGCTGTCAGCTACAAGGGCAATGGCAAGAGGACACGAGAGCAAGGCCAAGGCAGTCCTGAGCAGTGACATAATGCCACAGCAGGTAGCACACTCAGTGAGGAGCAAGTAAACCTTACACACTGCCATCTCCTGCCTCTCACCTGAGCTACAACTGTATTTCTCAAAGGCAACGTAAGAATTTTGCACTTCTTGTTTGGGCAAGGAAGGTGTGGTCCATTTTGGAGGAGAGAATAACAAAATCATCACAAACTTAAACATTATCAGGCTGCAACAAAGATTTCTAAAAGGTACCCCCACCACCTTTCCCTCATGAGATAAAGTCAGCAGCTTGCATTTAAACTCTTGTGTACCTTCTTTCACTCCTCCCAGTCTTTGTGTCTATTGTGTCATATCTTCAAGTTCCAGTCATGAAGCTCTTGAGAAAACTAGATAGGGATTTGGGACAGTGATAAAGATGACATAAGGGCTTAGCAGAACCAAAGCCATAAAATTGAGAAAACTGCAGAAGAGATCCATAACAACTGGAGAATGACTTGGAGAGTCACATTAGACACTTCAGCAGAAGTCTTCTCGAGAGCAGAAGACAGGTAAGCTTTCAAGTCCCTTGTGGACTGCTACATACCTTGCGTAAGTGCACAGGCAGAGCAGTGAGTCAATCTGGCTGACAAATTGCTTGAGCCACAACAGCCCTGGACAGGAAAAGCCTTGTTCCATGTGGAGAGGTCTGTAGTGCAGCAACAGCATCTCTGATGCTTGCCACAGAGAGATGACAAGTGAAGAGCTAGACAAGCAGACTGTAGACAAGGAAGACTGAAACATGCATTAAAAGGCTAGACTGGTGGTGTCTAGGCACTAGTGTCCTGAGATCTAGGCACAGTGTCCTGAGATCTACTTGAAACTCCAAGTAGAGAGAGAGGCATTGCACTGCTCTGTCTCCCAAGCCAATTCAAACTAACCTCAAACTGTTATTCTCTCTCTTGATATCCAAATCTTACTACCAAACATAAGGAATTTGATGCAAAACAGCTCCCACAGTAAGGAAAGACTTTTAGCCTTTAGTGTTTACATCTTGTTTCATTTCCCATCTCCATCCCCCTCTCCTTAGCCCACCAAACTATCCTGAGAGGTAAACCAGCAGCTGCTGAGCTGCCTGTAAGTATTCTTTGAGTTTTGCAGCTTCTTTCAATTCCAGGTGCAAACTCCTCTCTTTGTTTTGCTCACTTGCAATGCAGTGATTTGTGCTACTGGAAGCTGGATCCACTGCAGAGAAAGCACTTGGGAATAGACTGAAGGTGTATGGTGGTAGGCCTGATAGGGCAAACATGGGCTCATCCATGCCCTGGCTTACGCAGACATGTTCCACTGCTCCCCCTACTTCCGTGCTGGGGGGAGGGCAAAAGCCCTGGTTTCACCTAAGTATGGTGAAGCCTGGCAAAGTGCCATTCTTATTGGCTAATCTATGTTCAATGCCCCATTAATCTCGGGCCAGGTATTGATAAAAGGGATAAGCATGAAGCACGGGGGTTGCTGCTGCCTCATTTTGCATCCTAAATTTGCCTGGAGAATTTACCAGGAATAGACTCTAAATGCCTGCACACGAGCAGCCTGCATAGCCAGTGCTGAGACTGCACATGGCAAGAGATCCTGCCTGCACCTGAAAATCTCATGCCAAGATGAGAAGTCCTGGAGATACACAGATCATCCAGAGGAGCCAGGAGACAAGGTCAGATATTGTCTGTCTCCTTTCCTCAGAAGTCTGGGAAGAATCAAGTCTCAGCAGCTGACAAGACAGAGTTCCCTGAAAGCATTAGAGTATTGTCTGGGTCTGTGGCTAGCCCCCACGAATTCAGTAATAATAATTGTGTGAGTAAATATTTAAAAGCCTCTTCCAGTCTAATATTTGTGTTTGCCACTTTTAGAAACAAGTGTGTGTATAATAAGAGTGAATAAGAGTGATCTAGTTTTGCCTGTTCCCTGCATTGTGATGGTTTGAGTGTTACCCAGTCCCCCCACTTTGCAAAATCACCTAGACTAGACTCAGCCACTGGGAATTGAATAAAACCACCCTTCCACCTTCTCCCCACCCCTACACCTTACCCCAGACATTGGCTTACACTCAAGGTGAGTTTGGAGGGTCAGCCAAGGGAGTTAGGAAGCAGAAGGATTAGTCACACAGACGGCAGGCTAGGTTAGAGAGAGAAGTGCAGCCCAAAAGCCAGACAGCAAACTACTGTGTTATCTATGTTTATGTTCTTGTTCTTATACATCTCAGCAAGCCTATAAGTGCAGTAAACATCACCACTGTTTCCTTTTCACAGCCTATCATCTAATTCTTCTCACCAAAATATCCCAGCTAGGCTCAAACTAGCACATGCATGTATACATTTCCAACCTGTGCATTTTGAACCTTGTGAATAAGTTTCCTGGTGAGTTTTAATGTTAATAAACGGTGTTCATAGTTATTAACAATCATCACCTGGGTAGCAAAATTAATGCAGATTAATTAATTTTGCATAATCTGTCAGAAGGTGCTTTACTATTCTCCTTCTTCTTGGGTTTGGTTTTAGGTTGGGGTTTTTTTGTTTGTTTTGTGTGGGTTTGGGGTTTTGTGGTTTGTTGGGGGTTTTTTATTGTTGCTTTGGAGGGATTTGGGGTGTTTTGCCTGAGACAACCTAAGCATAAAGTAAAATGACACCTTCAAAAGGCTCCCTGCTGTAGATGTTCAGGAGGGAGTAAGCAAAGTTGGAGGCTCTCAGTACAAATATAGCTACCTGATCTCATATCCCTTCATCAGGTTTAACTTCCGAATTCCTCTTTGTTCAAGAGCAATGTACTTGCAAGAGCTCTGAATTCTCACTGGCAATCTTTCTGCTTCAGAAGCGCTTTGGCATTCCTCCTGCAGATGTCATGGAATTCCTATCAAAGTTCACTGACAATGGCATTTTGCCTAGTGCAGCTTCTGGTTCTGTGCAAAAGAATCAGCATGAGCTCTTCTGTTCACCTCCTTTCCTGTGGCCTCTTCTCCTTCTCCAGCACAGGCATTTAACCCTCTCACAAACATTTGCAACACTCAAGCAAGCACTGTTATTCCTACAGGAATCCTACTGTGAGATCAGGAATCCCACTGGGACACTTCCAGCAACAACTCCTCCTGCAGGCTGGGGAAATCCAGGACAACTCACAGCTGTAGCAGCAGTTTGAGCAGCAGTTGCATGCAGAGGGATATGTAGGAGCAAAGGCATTTCAGTGTGCACAGGGAGTTAAGAGAAAGATAAGTTTATGCTTGCTGTGTCCCTTGGGATAAAGGCTGGGATGACAGCCACCACTGTTGGCAGAAAATAGAATTCCAGGATTGCCATCTGAAAGCTGGCTGTACCCACACAGGTAACGCAGTGCCCACACCAGCACCGCACCATTGCAGTAAAGCTGGCAGAACATCAGTGCTGCTCACAGGAGCACTTTAATGTGACCACTTTATACCCCACTATCAGTTACTGAGAGAAAAGCAGCAGTTTCTTCCCATCTGGAAAGAAGGGATGGACCTGCTCAGCTCTACACACAGTTTGCAAGACTGCAGCCTGAATAACACAATTCTTTAGATCTAAAATACACTAGAGACTAAGCTAAAAGGTCCTTGTTTGTTACAGCAGATTTGCATCCCACTGGGTTTACCAAAGTGTAATTCCACGGTGTCCACAGGCTTTTAGAGGAGGCAAAACAGAGAAATCCTGGGAAAGCACCCTGTCCTCCACAAGCATCACTTCCCCTGCCCTGTTTCAGCTCACACACAACCATTGCAAGCTTGTAACATTCATGCACTAGAAATTAGAGAGAGAAAAAGAGGTTTGCTAGCACTGGGAAGAGCTGATAAAAGAGACGTGCAGTCCTGGCTATTTAGAGGAGCCTCCTACAGCAGCTGGAATAATACTGCATAATGGGACTTAGGGGTGAGCTGGGAAAGAAATTGGAGAAGCATTGCAGGAACACCTAAGAAGCTTTAAACACTGAGGAGAATAAGATTTATGTGTCCAGTCACAGATCTCTTATGGCAGGAAACTGGTGAAGGGCAGTAGATGCTTCTTGCCAAAACCATGGTGAACCCATGGCAGACCACCTCACCACCCTCTTCTCCTGTCCTAGGGGCTGGCAATGCAAGAGAGCAAGATACACTGCCCTGCATGCACAGCTCCACTGCTCTCCATCTAACCACAGTGCAGCCAAACTTGCCACGGATGACAGTAAGATTACCCATATACTCATGTCCTGGGTTCAGTGGAGATATAGTTAGTTCTCTTAGAATCACAAAATGGTTTAGGTTGAAAGAGACCTCAAAGATCATCCAGTTCCAACCCCCCACCATAGGCAGGGACACCTCCCACTAGAACAGGTCGATCAAGGCCTTATCCAACCTGGCCTTGAACACCTCCAGGGAGGGAGCAGCCACAACCTCCCTGGGCAATCCATGCCAGTGTCTCACCATCCTCACTGCAAAGAACTTCTTCCTAACATCTAGCTTAAATCTCCCCTCTGCCAGTTTAAATCCATTACCTCTTGTCCTGTCATTACAAGACTTTGTCAATAGTCCCTCCCGAGCCCTCCTGTAGGTCACTTCAGATACTGGAAGGTCACTATAAGGTCTGGTCGAAGTCACCTCCTCTCCGGGCTGAAGAGCTCCAACTCTTGTACCCTGTCCTCATAGCAAAGCTGCTGCAGCCCTCATGGCCTCATCTGGACTTGCTCAAACAGTTCCATGTCCTGCTTCTGCTGGGGGCTCCAGAACTGCACACAGTACCCCACATGGGGTCTGAGGAGAGCAGAGTAAAGGGGCAGAATCCCCTGCTGGCCACACTGCTCTTGCTGCAGCCCAACACAGGGTTGCTGTCTGGGCTGCACTCACACTGCAGGCTCATGTTGAGCTTTTCATCATCCCAGACCCCCAGGTTCTTTTCCTCAGGGCTGCTCTCAACCATTAGCCACCCAGCCTGGATCTGTGCTTGAGATTGCACTAACTCGGGTGCAGGACCTTACACTTGGCCTTGTTGAATGTCTCTTCCTACTAACTGGTGTAGTGTTGTATTTCATATGAGAATAATGTTGATAACACACTGATGTTGTAGTTGTTGCTAAGCAGTATACCAAGTCTAGGATTTTTCAGTTTCTCATGCCCTTTCAGCAAGAAAGGTGGAGAGGCACAAAAAGGTGGGAGAGGACACAGTCAGGAGAAAAAACAACACTTAACTAAATAAAATGAACTAATAAATAACTGAATAAAACACAAACCCACACCACCATACACACACAAACCCACAACAAGAAAAGCAACAAAAAAAAGAGAAAATTACAACCAACCAACCAACAACACCAAACTGTTTAACTTCCAGGTTTGGATAACTACTTATAACTGGAAATCTGAAGAAGAATCCCAGGACACCTATAAGGAGTAACATAACAGGCACAGATAGCTTAGGTCTCACAATTAAAACTTACAAATAGTGTCAAGACAACTTATTAGATAAATGGAATTTTGATACTCTCCTTCACTTGATTGGTACATTACCAAGCAGCACAGAAGTGTTTTTTCCTTTTACCACCCTTTCTCCACAGTACTTACTTAAGAAAAAGCAAGAAGCCCTGATTTACAGAAGGACCAAAAGTAGTCCTCAAGCATCCTTAGTATCATTTACTCTTTGCCTTCCCCATAAAATTTCAAGAATCAAAAGTTATTCCTGAATGTGTCTTGAGAGATTCCCATGTCCATGCTTCCCTTGCCAATATTTTTGTCACACCTTACAGTTTGGTGCTGTCTTAAAACCACTCTAATCACATCCTCTCTTCCTTCACTAGGTGACTGCTGAAAGGGTTGCCTTTGCCAGTTCCTCAACAAATGCCAGAGGAATCTCACTCAGATATGTGCACAGCGACAAGAAATCTCTGTGGAGGTAAGGCCAAGTACTGCTTTCTAGCTGCTGTGCAACAGCCTTCTCCAGCCCATCTTTCCATAGCTCATTGTGATGGTTTGGGTGCTATCCACCCCCCATACACACACACACTTTGCAAAATCACCCAGACTAGACTCAGCCACTGGGAATTGAATGAATGAAGCTATATTTGCATCTTAGCACAATATCCAAGCAGATATTTACAATATATAGACAGTTATAGATAGAAATATACAAGTCAAAAAGTAATACAGAAACACAACAGCCCTCCAGAAACCAGAGTCCCCAGGAGGGGCTCTCAACCACCCTTCCACCTTCTTCCCACCTCTATACCTTACCCCAGAGTTTAACTTACACTCAAGGTAGTTTGGAGGGTTGGCCAGGGGAGTTAGGAAGCAGGAGGATTAGTCACACAGATGCCAGGCTAGGTTAGAGAGATGTTCATGCAGCCCCAAGAGGCAGAGAGCAACTCTCTTATCTATATTTGTGTTCTTGTTCTTATCCATCTCAGCAAGCCTATGAGTGAGGCAGACATCACCACTCTTTCCTTTTCACAGCCTATAATCTAATTCTTTTCACCAAAACATCCCAGCTAGCTTCAAACTAGCACACTGATCATCCCGAATTCTTCAAAAGAGGTTGAGATGTTAACAGGAGAATGAGCTCCTGCTGAGGGAGAATCTCTCTGGTCATTTATCATCTGGTATGCTGCTAGTGAATTGGCCAACACTTAATATACAACCCTACCTGAGAACCTCCACTGGAAAGCTTCATATAAACACTGAAAGATAACAATAGTAAAATTTGGAAAGCATAAATTACAGACCCATAACCAGAGGTTCACTTGGAAATGAAGAGGAGCTATAAATTAGAAGAAATACAAGCTCCAGAAGTACACATCTGTGCTAGATTCTGCTTTATACACCCAGTATAAATTTCCCTTTTAGACAGGGGAAGATCTGCTTACTTATTTCCCTGAAAACAGGTGCCACAGGAGAGATCTGGAGCCTGATATATTATCTCTTTGCTGGATGGCAAGGGAATGTAATTAACTCCAAGGCCAAGACATAAACCACCAACAGACTAATAGCTGCCCTACAGGCTTTTTCCTAAGGGCACAGGTAACCACTTAGCAAACAAATACAAGGATCCAGATTCCTTGCAATCACTTAGCTGAGCCCTGTGAAGAATGCCCTCCTACATCTCCAGCAGGACCTCTAAAGCCAAAGGCTACAAAGCTGTAACTCCACGGCTCATGTAGAAATTAGTTGCCTTGAAATGCAAATAGTTTTAAAGCAACCAAATAGTTTAAACTCCCAGCATGTAGAAAGAAAAAGTCATTATTTTATAGTGATCTGAGGTGCTCCAGAGAGCAGACAGAAAGGCACAGTCCCTGAAGACCTTACAATCCAATTAACTTAATTAACCATGGTATTTCCCTAGTTCCTGGTAACTCCTTAAATCAATGAACTAAAACTTCATAGAGAAGTACATAACTAGGAGCTTTATTGATTATATCTGCACACAACACTGACTGAACTCCCAAAGTCATGGCTTGGCATAAAACCTACAAAAGATACTTCAGTAGCAGACTTCTTTATTATCCCAAAGCCATGTGCAGGTATCAGAGCTAGGAAAGAAGGGATAAAGAGGCAGAGACTGAAATTTTCATAGCAAGAGAGCAAATAAGCACAGGGTCAGCATTAATCTAAATTATGAGAAGCAAAAAATAATCATGACTGTATTACTCAGCTTTAAAATCAAACTTGTGTTTGTTCATTACCTCTTATAAAGAAGATTCCCAGAGTATTTTACAAATTCATAAGAAGGACAGACCTGCTGTAACACATTTCTCTATATCTCCTGTGGCTATCTAAAGCCCCAAACAAGCAAGTAGCTCCTCAGTTCAGAGAGGACAGAGGAAGGCAATAAAAGAAAAGCTACAGTGAATTTGT
This sequence comes from Tricholaema leucomelas, assembly GCA_013400475.1. Taxonomy (NCBI): domain Eukaryota; kingdom Metazoa; phylum Chordata; class Aves; order Piciformes; family Lybiidae; genus Tricholaema lacrymosa; species Tricholaema leucomelas. The sequence continues at coordinate 168,991 of WAAF01002626.1, read as the reverse complement.
CTGCAAGATACTTCAGACACCCCCACACAAAGAGGAGAAAGGTGCTTTATACCAGCTCCAGCCCCACCATTCATTGCTTCCAAGTCCCCTCAGCAAAAGCACAACCTCTGCATTGTATAGGTCAGTAGAAAGACCATAGCCACATCTAAACACAGGGCACACATCCCCAGTTTTGCTTCCCAGCATGAGACAGTGTCAGCCTCTTTTTCTTTATTGCCAGTGACTCTTCAGTGCTACTCTGCTTACAGCAGCATAACCACGCTGGGACACGACACTGCCATGACCAGAAACTGGGCCTAAGCTCTGTACTGTTGGATTGAGTCCAGAGGAGGCCATGAAGATGCTCAGAGGGCTGCAGCAGCTCTGCTATGAGTTGAGGCTCTGCAGCCTGGAGAAGAGAAGGCTTGCAGGAGATCTTATAGTGGCCTTCCAGTATCTGAAGGGGACCTACAGGAAGGCTGGGGAGGGAGTTGACAAGGTCTTGTGATGATAGGATGAGGGGTAGTAGGTTTAAACTGGAAGAGGGGAGATTCAAACTAGATGTTAGGAAAGGGTTCTTTCCAGTGAGGGTGGTGAGACACTGGCACAGGTTGCCCAGGGAGGTTGTGGCTGCTCCCTCCCTGGAGGTGTTCAAGGCCAGGTTGGATGAGGCCTTGATCACCTGTTCTAGTGGGAGGTGTCCCTGCCTATGGCAGGGGCTTGGAACTGGATGATCTTTGAGGTCCCTTCCAACCTAAACCATTCTATGATTCTTCTGAACTTGCCAGGCCTCAGCACTGAGGCTTGCTCTGTCTGGTAGCCGTTGCTCTAATGGATTGGGGCGTCCATAGCAAGCAGTGATTCTATGAAAAATGAGATATTCAATGACCAGCCTGACACAGAGCATAGAAATAGTGTACCTGAGGAGCAGAGATAGAGGACAAGGCTGAGACCTGGGGCTGGTTAGTTCTAGAAAAGAGAATACTGATCTTAGGTTTACAAATATCTGAAGGGTGGGTGCTAGTCTCTTTTCAATTATGTCCTTTGACAGGACAAGCGGCAATGGGCACAAATTAAAACATAGGAAGTACCACCTCAACATGAGAAAAAACTTTAAGGGTGACAGAGCACTGGAACAGGCTGCCAGAGAGGCTTTGGAGTTCTCCTTCTCCAGAGACTTTCAAGGCCTGTCTGGATGCATTCCCGTGTAACCTAGGTGATCCTGCTTTGGCAGGAAGGGTTGGACTCCATCTTCAGAGGTGCCTTCCAACCTATGCCATTCTATGATATGGCTAAGGGGAATGCCAGCACAGGATGGGGCACTGGAAACTGTACAGCTCTAAACAGCTTATCCACAACCAGTTACAGCAAAGCACACCCGGAGCTGGGCTGAACTGCCTGCAAGGATGACAACGAAGAGAACAAACAGCATCCAGCACACCTAAGCTGCAATGTAACCTGGAGCTACAGACTGATGAACAAAGATGTGAAAATATCTTAGTAAGCAAAAATTACCTCAGGAAGATCCTAACTGAGGAAGAAAAAAAAATCATCAATATGAACACTGTATCCCCCTTGGTAAGACAAATGTATAACAATTTCACCTGCATTCTCATTTTTCTCTCTTTTCTTGCAACAATTACAGCCAGACTAGTAAGGATTGGACTGCCATCATTTTAATTATGCTCAGAAGAAATTGTTGGCTTTATACATATAAAAAGTTGTGCTGCTGCTTCACCCATAAAAAATAAAATAGTCGTGAGTGCAGCAGTCACAAGGGGACCCCTGAAAACCCTTTCACCAGCTCTTGTCCAGGATGATCTATTACCTCATCCTAATGACACCAAGGAGGTTGTTCATTTTCAAATAGGTCAGTGAGTCATCATTTTAACTCACTTCCCTCCACTAAAAATCAATGAACTCCTGAAACAGCATTATCCTGGATGACTGGGGTTTTAACATCTCACAAAGCAAGTAGACGCCTGAGGTCCCTTCCAATGCTGGGCTGCCACAGGCTGACCATGAGGATGGGCTGATTCACCATGTGGTGATTCAACCACATCCCGGAAGGAGGACACCTGTCAACAAAGGAGTTTTTGTGGATGCTGGGCAGAGCTGTTCTGTCTTCTCTTACAGTGAAATGGGAAAGATTTGCACTGATAAACCCATTCAGCCATGGCATGGTCCAAACCAACTTCGTTCTCTTACATACTTGGCCACATAAATGAGTTTTCCTACTCCCTCTACCCGTTCCCAAATCAAATTGCTCTTTTCCACTCTATTTCATAGTATCATATCATAGTATCATAGTATCATCAGGGTTGGAAGAGACCTCACAGATCATCAAGTCCAACCCTTCACCACAGAGCTCAAGGCTAGACCATGGCACCAAGTGCCATGTCCAACCTTGCCTTGAACAGCTCCAGGGACGGCGACTCCACCACCTCCCTGGGCAGCCCATTCCAGTAGCCAATGACTCTCTCAGTGAAGAACTTTCTCCTCACCTCGAGCCTAAAATTCCCCTGGCACAGCTTGAGGCTGTGTCCTCTCGTTCTGGCGCTGGCCACCTGAGAGAAGAGAGCAACCTCCCCCTGGCCACAACCACCCCTCAGGTAGTTGTAGACAGCAATAAGGTCTGCCCTGAGCCTCCTCTTCTCCAGGCTAAACAATCCCAGCTCCCTCAGCCTCTCCTCGTAGGGCTGTGCTCGAGGCCTCTCCCCAGCCTCGTCGCCCTTCTCTGGACACGCTCAAGGATTTCGATGTCCCTTCTAAACTGGGGGCCCCAGAACTGAACACAGTACTCGAGCTCCTATGCAGGAAGAGAGGGAAATATCTCAAAAATAAAAATAAAAATAAACATTTATCTCTTCAAAGAGCTTCACCCCCTTTACTCACATAACATTCCCCAAATACTGTCAGCAACACTCTCCTCTCACAGCCCAGATCAAAGAGTTTGTGCTGTATGATAGGGACTATCTCACCTCCAACTCATGAGCCTGACTAATGCACTGTGTCAGAACTGTTTAAGGGTTTAATAGCTTGCCACTAGCTAACTAACCCAGCTGGTTAGCTGCAGGCCGGGGAGGTGACAGGTAGATGGGAAGCAGAACTCACACAGCAGCTGTCACATCTGCTCACAGCAGTCGTTCATCAAGGAAACCTGCTGGGCTCCAGTGTGAAACTCTGAGTGAGGAAAGCCACATGTGGGGAAGAAGTAAGGTTTGCAGTAGGAACAGTGTCCAGAAATGATCTTGCAAAGCTGGGGACATCACAACTCTGTTACGCTTTCCTAGCTTTTGTTTATTTGCCATTGAGGTTTAACAGGACAGGCACTGGACAACCCCACTGTACAGGGGCACAGCTGACAAGATTGCACCTACTTAGAGGCTGTGGAAAGTCTCTGGATTCAGTTCCCTGCAGAGTTAGATTCACATCAGGAAAAGCTCTGCACTTGTTCATATGATTCTGTATATAGAGGAAATTCAATTGTTTTAAAACACTGCAGAGGTGGCCATCATCACCTGCCCCCACGATGCAAGGCCAGCTCTTTCGGTGTTCTTTCCTTACACTCTGCTGCAGAGCTCCCTCACTTCTCCACAGGGCTTTGACATCAGGCCCAGGATACCAAGACAGAAGCACAAGGGATCCCTCTGCAGTGCAATTCAATACTGCTGTCTGTATGCTTCAGCCTACAGCCAGCTGCGCAGGAGCTGGATTTCTATAAAGCAACTCACAGCTGTGGAGGGAGATAACAGGGAAAGAAGCCCCCTCGCTCCACAGCCCCTAGCCTTCACTCCCACCTCCACGGTCTCCATCAGTGCATGCAAACCAAGCAGCCAACATTGCAGCTAGCAATTAAACATCATGACATGCCTTTTCAGGAGAGAAATGCAGCACAGAAAAATGACACCGTAAGGATGTGAAGCTCACTAGATAAGTTAGTGACAAGGCAACGAAGGGTGGTCAGAAATCAGTGTTCCCTTGCCCTGCTAGGAAGCCCCCAAGGAGAAGCTGTTTTAAGCAACAGTCAGGGAACGCAGATGGGTGGCAGAGGACAGTGCTCCCTGGCCAAAAGCCACACTCCTTCTTAATTATTTGGAGGCAGAAAATGGATGGCATTCATTCCAGTGCTGCCTGTCACTGAATCACTCCTGGGCAGTAAGTGACCCTTGGCAAGAGACAGCCCCAGAGTGCAGGGGTAGTGCTGCCTGCCAGAACAACATGAAGTTCCTCATGAGGGAAACCTGGCCCTGCAGGCTGCAGGCACATAGCTGCCTGTATCCAGGCAAGCACATGGTACAGCAAGCCCTACAGAAACCCAGCATCACAGCCTGGTTTGCAAATTCTTTGCTTTTGGATCCCCACCCCACTTACCAACAAGACCCAGTGCAAGCACAGTAACAGTGAAGAGATTATATCAAAATAAATCAGATTATGCCAAAAAAAAAAAAAAATTACAATGGCTACTCCAAAAAAAAAACCCAAAACAAAAAACCAGGAGCCAACCTTACACACAGTCAAACACCCTTGGCAGGGGAGGGAGTAGGGTGGGTGTTGGAAAAGAAGAATAAATACAATTAATTAAGACAGACAACTCAGCTTTGTTACATTTGAAATGAGGTCTCCAGAGGCTGAGGAAGCAGCATGACTGACTAGGGTGAATTTTGAAATTCCTCAAAGGCAGGCTGCCTGGATGTGCAGCCAGACCCATGCTGACAGAAACACTGCTAACAGCACCTCATTTGCTGTAGGATTATCACTTGATGTAATGGACAGAAACTAGATTAGATAGCTGGGAAAACTTGCAACACAGATCATTACTGTAGAGGGAAATTTTTACTCAATTCAATAAAACTTTTTGTTCTGCCCTGCTGTGTGCTGCTGTAGATTTGCAACCCAGCACCAGAAAGACATTTTCTACCATTGGTCATCTTTTCCAAATACTTGGCACACTTGACATGATTCTGAGTACAAAGAGAAAGACATCCATGAAGTTACAGTCAATAGCTGCACTTCCATATCTGTTTTTATCCAGATACCAAAACTTTTCAGAGCACAGTCATTATCCATGTTCTGCAGACATGAAGGCTGGGGCACGCAGAGGTTTGCAGACTGCTGTTCTGAGTGGCACAGTACTCCTCACTCCCATTAATTTCAACTGACAGATTTCCCCACCACTCTGAGAAACTAAATTATCATTCCGTTTTACTCAAAGCCCTACACTCAGTCAGGAACAGAGTTAGGCACAGAACCAAAAAGGCCTGTGGCTCAATCCCCAAGCTAATTATTAAGTGCCAGCCACACTAGAATTGCTGCAGTCACCACTGGGATATGACCTGGTCTGCTAGGGAACACAGCAGCTGTTTAATGCACTCAGGTACTACTCTGTAAAAGCATTTGGATGAAACCTGCACACTTTGTGGCTTCTGCATTAAGAAGTATGTAAAGGCAGGAGCACTAGGTTCTCCTTTATCCTCATTCACTCTCCAGCAAGGTGTGTTGATTTCTGTAGCACAAAGCTAAAGCAACTCCTGTCTTTCATCTCCTCCAAAGAGACCGTGTACCACTCCAGTCTGAAGGGGGAAAATCAGAGATGGAAAAAGGGCAAAGAGGTGATGCTCCCAAATGGGAGGGAATGGATTGAAGCTTGAGGAGGGCAGATTTAGACTAGATATTGGAAAGAGATTTTTTACAGTGACAGTAGTGAGATATTGGAACAGGTTGTCCAGAGAGGTTGTGGATGCTGTTGGTTTTCAAAACCAGGTCTAGTGGAAGGCTGTTGCTATCCATGGCAGGGGACTTGGAACTAGATCATAGAATCAGCCAGGTTGGAAGAGATCTCCAAGATCATCCAGTCCTACCTAGCACCCAGCCCTAGCCAAGCAACCAGACCATGGCATTAAGTGCCTCAGCCAGACGTCTTTTGAACACCTCCAGGAATGGCAACTCCACCACCTCCCTGAGCAACTCATTCCAATGCCAATCTCTCTCTCTGGCAAGAACTTCCTCCTAACATCCAGCCTAGACCTCCCCTGGCACTACTTGAGACCGTGTCGCCGCCTTCTCTTGCCGGTTGCCTGGCAGAAGAGACCAACTCCACCTGACTACAGCCTCTCTTCATGTAGTTGTAGACAGCAATGAAGTCACCCCTGAGCCTCCTCTTCAGGCTAAACACCCTCAGCTTCCTCAGATCTTTAAAGTCCTTTCCAACCAGAACCATTCTGAGTCCATGCAGTGGGAAGAAGAGTGAGAGGCAGTACTGCTCCCTGCCTCACATCTGTCATGAAAGGGGGGCTCACGAAGCTTTCATGCCTGTACAGTAAGGAGATTCAACTTAGAATAAAAGGCAGGCACAGTTATTTTTTTTTTAACTTATCTAGAAACAAAATATTAACTCCCAATAGAGTTTTCTGTTAGGTTTAACACATAGCTCTGAGATAAGCTGCTATGAATCAGCTACTAACTCATCCTCCCAGCTCTTTCCCCAAGTTCATCCCACTATGACAGCCCCAGGGAATTTCCCCTGACTTCCAGTAGGTAAAAGCAATGGATCTGAGCAGGCTGGGTTTAATGAGGGAGCCCCACTCCTGGGAATACCATCATATCCTGTAACATACAGACACTCAACCTGCATCAGGAAAGCACATTGGCACCAAGAAAGATAAGAGCAGCTTAGCATCGTTAATTTCTGTGAAACTGTCACCCTGCCTGACAGTTTGCCTTATTCTTCTCCCCCTTGTTTCTTTGCATCTCATTTGTGGATAAATCTTCAAGGCCTCTGCTGCAAGGGGATGCAAATGAAGAGAAGCCCTCCTGCCCCACCCCCTCCCCTGCCATAAATCTATACACTGCTTCTGTGGTGACTGCACTTGTCAAACTGGGACCAAAAGTAAGACAGGGGCCCTTTGTACCCACACACTGTAGAATCACCAAAATTTTGCCCAAAGAACAAAGAAAATGTTTATTTTTTTAATGGAGTACAGAATGAAAGAAAAATCCAGATGTCTCTTTCAGCCCTATTCACAGGACCACAGGATGTTAGAGGTTGGAAAGGACCTCCAGAAATCATCCAGTCCAACCTCCCCTGCCAGAGCAGAACCATAGACTCTAGCTCAGATCACACAGGAACACAACCAGACAGGTCTTACAATCATAGAACCAACAAGGTTGGAAGAGACCTCCAAGATCATCCAGTCCAACCTATCACACAGCCCTATCCAGTCAACTAGACCATGACACTAAATGCCTCATCCAGTCGTGATTGTCTCTGGAGCAGGAGACTCCACAACCTCTCTGGGCAGCCTGTTCTAGTGCTCTGTGACCCTCACAATAAAGAAGTTCTTCCTCATGCTGAGGTGAGGTGGAACTTCCCATGCTGTAAGTTTTTGGGTTTTTTTACCTGTTGCCCCTTGTCCCATCACAGGGCACCACTGAGAAGAGTTTGTCCCCTCCCTCTTGTTCCCCAGCCCTCAGATATTTATAAACATTGATTAGATCCCCTCTCAGTCTTCTCTTCACCAGACCAAAAAGTCCCAGGTCCCTCAGCCTCAACAGGACTCAAGCAAGATTCCCCAACCTTGACGTAATCTTTGCCTCTAGAAGCAGCTCCTCTCTGGGGTTGTACAAGGCAATGCTGCCGTGAGCCAGGACCTTTATTTCTCTGCACAGATGAAGTGTCACCAAGATGACTAACAGCATCACAGATACAAGAAAAGGTGACAACATCTATAACCCAAATAAATACTCAGAATAGCCTCCGACTCTGGCAACAAAGCAGCAGCCAAGGTTAATAAAACAGCTAAAACAAAAGCTGTGTAATGCCTTGTTCATAGTGGCAATAAAGTTGTTAAGCAAAAGTGTATTACTTCCAGACAACTTGAAGAGTGTATAACTGAATTTATTTTGCAGCCTCAGCAAGAGGTTTCTACTCATCAAGACGAAGCAGTTCAGCTGGCAGGGTCACTGACATGTCTGGTGAAATACACAGATAAGACATGGATCAAACCACATCTTAATGCACAGTGTTTCCTTGATCCCAAACAGCACATGGTAGTCCCCTTCTCCTTCAGTGCACAGTGGTCTTGATGCAAATTCCTCAAAGCTGTCAGAAGAAACTGTTTGATTGAACTAATTTCCCAATGGCAAGCAGCTCACCCAGTGCTATCATTAGGATCAACAATTTTTTTTCTGGAGCCAAAAAACAGTTCTGGCTCAAAAATGAAACTCAGTAATTAATAAATGCCAAGTTCAGCTAACATTAACAAGAGGGGGAAGTCATTCACAGGGAAATCACCATAATTGTGAAATGTATTTGGTTTAGTTATTTGAATTTCTTCATCTTCCAAAGACAAAAGGGCAGGGGGAGGGTGTAAGGAAAAAAAAAAAAAGGATTCATTCACTTGACAAGAGAGATGGGAGGAGGGGATATAAAATCCTACTTGAATTTTAAACTGAAAGCTTTCTTTCAAAGGAAGAAGTCCATGGAAAGATCAAGTACAACTAGACAAAACGCAGACCTGTCCAAGAGGAGATGTTTTGTCCCAGCGTATGGTTGACCCAGGCCAAGAACTGCAGAAGAGAAGATACCATTTCCAACAGAGGCCATCAGCATCTGATTTATTTTCCAGATCCAATGTCACTCACACTCCAACCCCAGTTAGAACAGTGTCCATCCACAGTAGCTGTGCTTGTTTTAGGAATGCAAACAGACACTTATGTGGTGTAACTGCATTTGGCCCAAGACATGCGTGTAGGACATGTGGGGTCAGCATCAGCATTCGCCAGAGCAGGAGATGTGTGGTCTCTCTGGGGAAAAGAGATCATCATCAGGAAAACACACAGCAAGTTTTCAACTTGCTCTAGATATTATGCAAGCTTTTCAGGCATAGATCACTGCTCTCAACCTCGAGGATTAGGACTGGCTCTTGAAAGAGATGGCTCTACTTATAGAATCAAACAGGTTGGAAGAGACCTCCAAGATCATCCAGTCCAACCTAGCACCCAGCCCTAACCAATCAACTAGACCAAAAGAGCAATGAAAAAAAAAAAGGCAGGGCAAAACACCCTGGTCCAACTGAGACTTAGAATCACTAAGGTTGGAAAAGACCTCTGTGATCCTGACTCACAAAATCATTTAGGTTGGAAAAGACTCCCAGGATCACCAAGTCCAACTGATACCCCTACTCTATAAAGTGCACCCTAAACCATATCCCCAAGCACCACATCCAAAAAACTTCTGAACACATCCAGGGTTGGTGACTCCACCACCTCCCTGGGCAGCTCATTCCAATGCCTGACCACTCTTGCTGGGAAAAAAATTTTCCTAATACCCAGCCTACACTTCCCCAGTCGCAGCTTGAGGCCATTCCCTCTTGTCCTATCACTATTTACCTATGAGACCAGCACCAATCTCTCCACAATGTCCTTTCAGGTAGCTTTAGACAGCAATGAGGTCTCCACTCTTCAGCCTCCTCTTCTGAAGGTTAACCTAACACTGCCAAGTCCTAACACTTGCCAGTTTAACCTAAGCAATGTTCATCTCAGTGCAACCCAGAGCAATAGAAGATCTCTGGGTCAGCAGCTGCAATCACACTTCAAGACTGGAGCAATTTCAAAGAGAGGTCCCTTTCCTGGGAATTGTTCATAGTGGTTTTCCACTATGCTTGGCATGAGCCCAAAGCAACACCAACAGGTTTGAAGAACAACAAGCATGGCCTGAATCCAGACAAGTCTGGCAATTCTCACTCTGAAATTCTCCTGGCTACCATAATTCATGGTTTCCATCAAGGTCTTCAACTTCCTGAAAGGTTCCACTCACACTTTCCAACGTTGGCACTCTAAAGGGAGAGTGTGCCAAACCATTGCAGCTGATGCATTTGCCCAGCACTGAGTATCATCACTCAATACTGCTAACAAAAATGCTTTGCATGAAGCCCTACAGAGTGTAACAGCTTAAGCAAAAGCAGAACTGCATGATGCCTGTACAGCTTCACATGGCCAAACTCTGCCAATACAGGATCTTGCTCAGGTTGTAAAAACTGGCAGACCACTTCAAAAAGGGAAAAAAAAAAAAAATTCAATCTCTGCCTTTAATCAAATTCCAACAAGGCTTTAGAGTCATTCTGTAAAACCCTTGTGGCTTCATCTCCACGTACTGCAGGACTCCTCAGTCAGGGCTACATTTTACGACTGCTGAAGCACAGGATCAAAAGCAGCAGCCCAGACTCAGCGCAGCGTGACAGTGTGACAGGCAGCCAGGAAGAGAGCAGGCGAGCACAGCGCTTGGCTGCAGCTATTACTCTTGCACTCGATGGGTACCAAATCCGCATCAACATATTAATGAACGAAAAGACCCCATCAAAGTCTAGCAGGATTTGCTCTGGCTGTCCCATCAGTTTGATGAATGAACATTATCCCTTAAGCATTACCACCACGGCCTTCAAGCAATCCTAATTCCCCACCACAGTTGACTGGAAGGTCAGAACCTCTATTTCTACATTTTGTTTAAAGGCAGCGGCCTGTATAATGAATATTACCAACAAACAGCAGCCCATAAATTTCTGAGGGCTGTGTGTGCAAGCCCTCATCTGTGACAAAGCTTGGATGCACCATAAAGTATCAGTATCTCATTGAAGAATATATTAGCATGCTGAATTCTGCAGACAGACATAACAGCTCTTTGACTCCAGAGCAGCTCAACTGCACACCATAAGTGAGAGCTACTCTGTTAAAATTCTTTACTGAAAATTAAGTAGCAGTACAACAGATCACATGATTGTAGTTTGGACAGAAGGACTCTGTAAGGTAACAGACTAAAACTGAACGGACTCAACCTGGCACTGAAAGCTTGTCCTAAGACAGCTGGAGGAATACAGAAAAACCTCCTCTCTGAGTGACTGGATTATTCCTGATGTGGCAAACACAGAACTTTATGCAGCAGAATAGTTCAACTCATTTTGAGTTCTGAACACCATCACAGTCCGCAAGATCAAAATGTTTATGTGCAGCAAACAAGAAGAGAATTCACATTATTTTCAAATTAATCGTTTTAGTTATTCTACACATCACAGGCAACAGGGAACTCAGTGAAAGATCTTCTAATTTTCTGCTAATCAGGCAAAGCCAGCATCTTATAGGGATTTTTCTCCTTGATGTGTATGATTAAATAAAGAATTCCATTTCCAGCCTTAATCACATTTTCACATCTATGGAGCAAAACATCCCAGTACACTGTTCTGAGGACAGAGCAAAAAGCTGATGTTTATAGCCCAGCTGTTATAAACCCCCTCAAGACAGGCTGATGTGGTATTTTTACCTTCCTATGATAAAATTTTAAATAGCTCTGCCAAATCCATGTAAAACCACCCCTTTGCTAAATTTTCCCCAGAGACCCACTCCTGCCAAATTGCACCTGCAGCAAGACAAAGCAGGCAAGAAAGGGAGCCCTTGCAACGGCTTTTTACTTTGTTGCACTCACCCTGCACCACAAAGAAATTGCCTTTCCCCATGCACCACAGGACACCTTTGCCCATGGCTGCACAGCAGCAAAATGCCCCTATATGCTCCTACAGCTGTTTCCAAGGTAACCAGCACGGAGCCATATACAAGGGAAGGAAGCAAATAGCAGCAATACGATTCTGCAACACTGTCACTTCTTGGAACAAGTCTGAGTTGCCCCTTGCCTTGCCCCCTCCTTTTCACCTGCCCCATGACCCATGCAGAGGTTGGGTAACTTCACATTTTCTAATCACATTACATCAGCCTTTCTTAAGGTTTGGGGGTTGGCTTGGTTTTTAATAAGGCATCATGCTGGAGTGAGAGTCAGTTTTTCTGGTTTTACTGAAGGAAAATCATCTGGGGGAGGAAGGGGAATTATATCAACAACCCAAATTTACACTCAAACCCTGTACTCCCTCCCAGCAAAGTCAGAAAAATGTCTCAGGTTTAACAAAGGGGGTCTGCCCACTACTGTGACCCATGTTATGCAAATTGTATGCCTCTAGATAACACCTATTCTCATCAGCTAGGATAAAAACATCCTCACCACTCTGTCTGCTGATACAGTTTATCCTTTCTAGGCATCCAGTTTCCACATCTACTCCGCTGTGCCAAAATCCCCAGAGTTTCCCACCTGCCCACGTAGATTCGTGCTCCCAAAGCAGAAATTAGTCTTTGCTGCTTTTGCTACTGAAATTCTGGAAGGAGCAATAATACAATCCAAATCCTGCCATTCTCATATAAAGGACAGCAGCAAGAAGTGGGGAGGAATTCTGGATGAGAAAGGCTCTATCACGGCCAACTAGTTCTCTCCACTGCTTCAAGAGTGAGGCAGGTAAGTATCAGGGTGGTAAATCAGCACAAGATCTGGCCACACAGCCACCCAGTAATGGACAGAACTGCCAGGCTATACGCTCTAACCTCTACCCCAGAGTCAGAGACAATCCCACAGTGAGAAGCAAATCAGCCGCCTGACTCGGGAGTAACAGGGCAGTTATCAATACCAGCTGGAGGGAACATGTTTTTCGCTAATAATTTCCAAATCGTTGACATCAGTTCTTTTTCTGCGTGAAACAGAAGTAGCAAGTCCCATGCACAACCCCCTTGTGGTGGGGAACGGCGATACATGACAGAACGGATCATTTCTGCATAGTGGTCAGGAGTCACACACACCTCCTTTCCCCAACAGATGAAAATGTTAAAGTAAAGCACACATAAGGAAACTTGCTGCGGGTGGTGATTTGAAACAGCAATCATATTTCAGCCCAGTTCATGTACGTCTCACATTTCCCTATGTTACTTACCATGGCTGACCTTTGAAGTGCCAACTGTGATTAACGAAGCTTCCAATCCAGCACTGAATGGCTGCAGATTGCAAGAGATGCTCATCACATTAATATTCAGTAACCAAAATATACCTCTCTACTAATTACCACTGTGCTCCTGATGAGCACCAGGATGTTTGCTTTGGAAACGTGAACACAGTGGTCCTGAGAGGAAGTTAACATGGCCTATAGCTGTGTGCCTGGGGAAGAAGCTATCCAGCTCAGATATCTAAACCAAAGGCTAGCACATCTGCATAGTCATAGAAATGCCAATGAGGAAGACTTAACTTGTTTTGAAGAAGGAAAACCAGAAGTCAGGATTTCTCCATAGAGCATTTGGAGGATGGTTTGCAAAATCAAGATCTGAACAGAACTGCACAGAGATTTCCTGGCAACATTATACAGGACATGGTGTGAAACATTCTCTACCATTCAAGCTAAACCCCACATCATATCTGTTAACATTGCAGTGCTACAAAACATTATCAAAACCTCCTCTGTTACCCAGAGGCTGCAATACGACCATCAAACTGGCCACCTTGGGGAAAGAGGAAAGAAGTTCCTTACAAACTTAGCTGTTCTTTAGCAGGCATATACCTCCTCCTCTACAGAGCATGTCAGTTTGAGCTGCCAAGATTTGCTCCTCCAGATACACTATTCTGGATTAAGTATATAGCAACTTCCAAAGACCAACTACCCTTGAGTCATCCACTGAAGAAGATACAATATCACTAGGGAAAGTGCTCAGCATACCTGAAAGGATGCACATTGGTCACAGACTCCCTGCAGTGCTAGGAGTGAAATGAGAGGGAGGGAAGGTGAAGAGGAAAGCCATTACACAGACACCAAATACAAGAGGCAGTATAGACATGAAGTCACAGAGAAAGTAACCTGACAAACACAACAACCCAGTACAGCTGCATGGCAAGACCTTGTTGCTGGAAATGTTTCGTAAGGCCCCTAAAGCCATCCCTGGTCCAGTGGTGCAAGAGCATCCCTGTCAGCTGCAGCAGGGCAGCATTACAAAGCACTGCACCATAACCCGATTGAACTCACAGTAACAGGTCTCAATGTGTAAAAGAGAGGATTGATTCACTCCTCTACAGGACAAAATTTAACAGCACTATCTCAGGTGGATGGAGTCTCCAGTGGAAGCCGTGCTCCCAGAGGAGTCTAACGTCAGAAAGAAACGCTGCTCTCCCAAAGCAACGAGAGTAAGGGAGCAGCATCAGGCTCAGCAGCTTAATGACTCTTTCCTGACATCTTTTAGGGCATCAAACAGCACAGTTTCTCTTTGTGCTTATTAACCAGCAGGACCAGAGAAGGTTGCGTTACTCACACCAAATGATGCAACAGTGCCGCTTCAGGTATTTGGTAAATCTGCTTACCAGTGCACCATCTAGAGAGGCATCCAGGGGAAGAGATGCACAGGGAAAACCCACCATTAACCACTTGCAGCAAAGCAGCTGAAGTTACACACACGGATTCCTGCTTACTTCTGCCTATCCCAGCTCAGCTCCTCCACCTGAGCACTGCGCTTCATCCCAGAGACATAAACTTTCCCCACCTCTCTCAGCCCTGTTCATTTATAAACCCAGGAGTTGGAGCGCAAGGTTTAAACCTCCCTTCTGCTGTGCCACCTTGTGGATGTCTTCTCTCGGCTTTGATAAGCTGCAGGTCCAGCATTTATTTAACATCACACTCTTGACCATGTAAACAAAAGAATTCACAGTCACTGTGAGCAACAGTAAGCAGCACAATAGGAATCAGACTACCACAACACGTCTTTTGTGCAATGTGCAAACCCTTTAATCCCCAACTGGAGTTGGGGACTGGTTGGGGGAAGAAATACCAGCTGAAAACAGCAGCACCAATAGCTTTAGAAAGTTGGAGCTCAGATACTGCAAACCCCTCTAAATACCCAGGGAGGACCGCATAGGCACCTCTCGCTCAGGCTTGCCCCCTCCTCTTTAAGATACGAGGGAAAAAAAAAACAAAACCAGAATCCAGACGAGTCCGGGAAGAGGAGGACAGATTCGCTGCAGCGAAGTTTACCGGCACGGGGAGCATCCCCCCCTCTATCCCCTTTCTTCTCGGATCCCCATGACCGCAGAAGATCATCCCCCTCCCAGGTAGACCCCTTCCCACCCTACCCCCACACACACTCTCCAAAAAGAAGAAAATAACATTAAATGAATAAAAGGAAAAGGCCGGTCAGAGGGCGAAGGCGAAGCCGAGTACCTCCATCACCTCCATCCCTCCTTTTCCCCTGGCCGCGCTCACCGTCCTCCTGCATCCGCTGCAGGCACAGGGCGAGGCTCTTCCTCCAGCCCGGCATGGCGGCGGGGGCAGTACTGCCGCCCCCCGGGGCAGCGGCACGGCTCTACGGGCCCGGGGGGGCCAGCGGGAGCGGCGCTGCCGAACGCGGCCGGGCTCCCCGGCGCTTTATTGCCGGGCGGTGCATGCGGCGGCGGGGCCGGGCGGGGCGGGGGGAGCGGAGCGGCGCTGCCCGCCCCCGTCTGCGCACACCCCCGCGGGGTGCAGCAGCGACGGGTCCCCTCCCGCCCCGGCAGCTGCCGATGGCGAGACAGAGCCGGAACCGGAGAGGGGAGCGTCAGAAAGAATTATGCATCTGTATTGTCTACTGAAGGGGTCTGCTGAGGCGGGAGGGGCCCCGCCTGCCGCCGAGCACCGGGCTCGGATCCGCACCGGCGGCTGTGCGAGCGCGCACCGGCGGCTGCTGCTGAGCGCAGAGAGGCGCAGGACAGGTGCGGGAACACATGGGACAGCACAGACACGCTCCGCTCCCTCCTACAGCCCCATCACAGCTGTAGCCTTCTCAAAGTGGGCAAGGCTGGGCAGCCAGCGCAGCCGTTCTCCCGGGATCACTCACTCATTCCAAAGTTGGATTCTCGGTAAACAATCATACAACAGTCAAGCCAACCTAGTCCATCTTTTTCAAGCAGTTGAAGTGCAGGGGAGGACTGAAAAGCATCTTTGTAGTTCTTTAGTATCCCAGAGGTTTTGGTGCTTTGAGAGGAGCACAAAGCAGCTGTTTATTGCCTACGCCAGGGCATTCGTGGCTTTAATTTCCTGGGGCAACATATCTCTGCAATGACTAGCAGCTTTTTTTGCTCTTCATTAGGCCTTTTATTAGCTAGCTGCTAGGTCTCGCTCTGCATCTCGGCCTTCGTCTTTGAGAACACTAATATTATGTGCGACATCTGCTATAATCTAAACTATCGTGGCCCAATCTGTGCCTGGGATAGCATGAGCTAACTTCAGTCTCAGAAGGCTACTGTGTGATACCACCCGGACCAGACAGGCCAGCCGCAATGCCAAAGGAACACATCTGTCCAGATGCATCTTCACAGCCTTTGGCTTACTTTTCAGATCAGCTTTTCTGTCCCTACCTGAATGAAAAGCAGTTGTCATAGCACAGCCAAGCAGCCTGCTAAGGGGCAGCAGCCTCACCTCTCGTGTTCTGCCTGCAGCTCATATCTGAGAAGCATTTGCCATTTTGGGTGCCGGCAGTCAGGTTTACAGGGTAGCCAAGCATGACAGGCATGTGTCAACCTAGGCAGAAGGAGTCCAGAAACCAGCCCACTGCATGACAAAACCTGATGTGGCTCAAACCGGAGGCATTTGGGACCGTGTCTGCTTGAAACAACCTCCTGCAGCTCTGCACACATCAAGAGAGAAAACTAGTTTCTGCGCTGAGGGTCTGAAAGCAGAAAGAGTCTGTGACTCAATTCCAGAGGAGTCTGAAGGGATGAAGATCCTAACTGAGGTACTTAACTAAAATTTAACCCATAAACCCATGAGAACAGCCCCCTTCATTTAAGCATAAGGGTTTGCAGCATTGCAGAGGGCAGGCAATGCCTGAGAACTGCATGAGAGGTTCCCACCACATCGAAGGAGAGTGGTGCTGTAGAGACTGACTGCCTTCCATATTTCTAACCGGGGAGTTATCCATCAGTTTAAAGGACAGTGACTGGAGTGATGGCACCTGAAGGCTTATTCCAGCCAGCTGGAGCAATCACTTTTCAGAGGTTTCCCGAGGACTGGCAGCAGCAGGAACACTGCTATAGCTCAGACTCTGCTTGTGCCCCCCCCCCCCCCCCCCCNGGGAAAAAAAAAAAAAAAACAAAAAAAAAAAAAAGTTTTTTTTTTTCCCACATTTAACATTAGATTGGAAGCATAACTAAGGATTCACTCCCCTCCCAGCTATAACTTCTTAAAGAGCTCTTTTATTTATGTTAAATACGGCACAAATTTTGCAGCTTCCTCCTTAGAGGAAAACACAGCTCCTCTGCCATTTCACCACAAATATACCTGGTACCTTTGGGACTCACCACAAATCACAACTCTGTAGCTTGATTAGATCAGGGCACATCACAGAAACTTACAGGAAGCTGGTGATATGCACCAAATATTCCAGCTGACAGCAAGACTCGAGAGCTTTTGAGAGAAGGACTTATCTGGAGCCAGCATGCATCCTGGTGGAAGGAAATGATGCTTGTTCTATAGTTAAAACCCAACACACGGAGTCAAACACCATTGAGTTATACCTGACTCAACCACACACAGAGGCAAATCACCTCTCCTTTCTATGCCTTAGTTCTTTCATCTGTAACTTATAATTGCTTGGTGATAATCAGAATGTGGGTATTGAAAAAGGATTCCCAGGAAAGTGATCATTATTGATCTAACATTGCTCTCAGAAAAAGCAATGAGAGCCCAAGGAAAACATGGTATAGAAAGGGGGTTTAAAAAGTAAGGTCAAACCAACACATTTGTGTAGTTGAAAGCTCCTCTGGTTTTGCCATTTAAACTGGCTGGTCTCATAAAAGATGTTTTCCCTTAAATCTCTTTCAACCATCACAGGTACAATAATGCTACTTTTAAAGGACATGGGTGCCACAGAAATAAACACAGACTATCATGAAGCCATGAAAACAGCAAACACATTACTAGCTGAAAACGTAGCTCAGTGCTTTGAACAATTGAGTTTGACACATATATTTTCATAGACAGAGCCAAAGCTACTGTGGTGAGATTTTCTCAAGTGTTCCACGTTAGCTTAACTTCACTACTCACACGGGAAACTGCATTAGAGAAAATAAAACACCCCTAAAAACACCAGCAGTGAATTCATCAGCAGCATCAACCTAAGACAGACGCTTTAGAGGGGAGTCACAGAGAGATATTTCCATAAGGAAAGTCCA
Source organism: Tricholaema leucomelas (assembly GCA_013400475.1). Classification (NCBI taxonomy): domain Eukaryota; kingdom Metazoa; phylum Chordata; class Aves; order Piciformes; family Lybiidae; genus Tricholaema lacrymosa; species Tricholaema leucomelas. The sequence continues at coordinate 150,963 of WAAF01002626.1, read as the reverse complement.
TAGGAAAGCTCAGAATTGAATATCCATGATCCTGAGCAATGTCTAATCTGTTCTCATGCAGCTGTAGAATTTTAGGCAGCACAGTGACATGGATACTGCCACAATTTCAGAAAGTGCTGCTGTCCTCCCACTCACCTGCATCGTTCTGCAGAAATGGTTGTCCAACCAAATTTGTGAGGCAAAAATTCCTCGCTGACACAGGGCAACCTGTTTTCATCAACTGGTGACCTAACCATGCCCTGTGTATTTGACTGTGTCAGCAGCTCCACTGAGAACACAGAGGATATAGCATGGCTGAAGTCCCAGCTGCTTGTAAGTTGGCATTTGAGAAGAAAGAGCTGGGTCCATCATTCTTAAAATACCAACACAGCCGTAAGAAAAAAAATGAAAGCACCAAGTTTTTTCAATCTCAGGAGCTGGCTACTGAGCAAAGGTTCCATCTGTGTTACCAAACACACACACCAGACTTTTCAAGTCAGATGGATATCACAGTCTCCCACACACTGTGTGCACAGGTTGAGATGTACATAGAATCATAGAATCAATCAGGTTGGAAGACACCTCCAAGATCATCCAGTCCAACTTAGCACCCAGCCCTAGCCAATCAACTAGACCACGGCACTAAGTGCCCCATCCAGGCTTTTCTTGAGCACCTCCAGGGACAGTGACTCCACCACCTCCCTGGGCAGCCCATTCCAATGCCAATCACTCTCTCCAGGAAGAACTTCCTCCTAACATCCAGCCTAGACCTCCCCCGGATTGGTGAGCACACAATGGTATCAATTGTGTGGTTAGAGGAAGCTCTCAAGTATAAATCCCTTTTTCAGACAGGAGTTAAGGGAGAATGTCCAAGTGTGTTAGCTTCCAGTTTGTCTATGATCTGTGTGCCTCAGATATCTCTAGCAAATTATTCTGTGATGTGCTCCCTTGACTGGATGGTCACTCACTTCACCAGCCCACAATGAGAATAAACTGATTTCCTGCAACTAGGAAAGTTAGCAAAATATGAGAGCTTTTGCTTTCTGGCCCATAAAAAGTGGTTTAAGAGTTCCCCTTTTGCTACTTCTGCGTCATTGAGGATCTGGCACTCAGAAGATCCTTAGGTGTGGTGTTCAGTCCTCCCAGCATCTTGAGTGAAGATGTACCACTAGCAAGGGGACACTTCCCAAGACCACACTGTTTTGACAGTGATCTGGAGGCATCATGAAACCCCCTGGGAAACCAGCAAGGACTGTGGACTTTCTCCTCCCATACTAACCTACTGCTACTGTCTGGCAGCGTTCAGTAGTTAAAACCAAGCCAGAAATTACTTTGACCTATGTATGCTCCTTGTGATAGGACAAGGAGCAATGGATGTAAATTGCAGCAAAAGAGGTTCTGCCTCAACACAAGGAGGAACTTCCTTGCTGTAAGGGCCACAGAGCACTGGAACAGGCTCCCCAGAGAGGTTGTGGGGTCTCCTTCTCTGGAGACTTTCAAGGCCTGTCTGGATGTGTTCCTCCGTGATCTGTGTTAGATAGTATTGTCCTGCTCTGGCAGGGGGGTTGGACTCAATGACCTCCTTGGGTCCCTTCCAACCCATAATATCCATAATAATCTGTCTCACTCTCATGGACCTAATTAAGTAAAAAATAAATGTGGGGTTTTTTTTTCCTTCACCAAGGTTGGGCTACTTTGCCTAGCATTCAAGCAGAGCACACTGTATCCCTACAACTGTACATGGGGAGGGCAGGAGCCATGACATGTAAATAGCACATAGCTGCTTTAACGAAGAACCACTTTCTACTTTCACTTCCCAGGCACACAGAATGGGACTGGAGATATATGGCATAAATCTCTGTGACAACACAGCATCAGGATGGGCTTGTTTCACTGATGACTGCTACACTCTCACTTGTATGTAGCTGTGTTCCATAACTCACAGACAGCAGTGAAAGACACCAAGATAATGGAATTTAAAAATAATCCTGCCATGGTATAGAAGGTTAAAGGCAATTTTAAAATGGATTATCTTCATTTTGCTACCACCACCAGAGGTCAATTAATAGTAAGTTTACTTATGAATCAAACTTGGCTCTGTTTTGCCTTGAACTCAGGCAGTGCAAACAGTTTACTCAATTTGTTCCCTGCTTCTTGTTAGGAACTTCAGGGCATACATTCATACTACAGACTTCAGCAGAAATGCTCATGTTCAATGAGGTTTTAAAGGCTGAAAGCAATCTGTCATTCTGTCTCTTCTAGGTAAAACTGATCTCTCTGAAACACAGAGAGTTTCCTCAGATTTCACTGACACAAGTACACACCACGAAGATATGGTCACTGCTGTGATCTGTTCCCGCTGGAAAGGAGCTCAAGAGCTCCTATTTCTGTCCCATAGGCACACTTAGAGTCATTTCTGAAGTTGGTTCTACACCTCCTCCCTTAGAAATTACAGCATGAACACAAAGGGGCTCAGATCAGTCTCTCATCTCTTTCCAAAGTCAGTTTCAGTCTGCAAGAGCCCTGCAAAGTAAGTGTACAGAGAACTCTGGAGCAGTGAGGCTACCTGCCAGCCAGCAAACTCAGTGGTATGAAGTATTCTCACTTGGCTCTTCCCCTGCCCCAGCTTCATGATCATGAGGTCTCCTTTCCTGTGCACAAGGCTTATCTTTGCTGACTTCACTGCTGGACCAATGCTAGTGACAAAGCTTTGGCTTTGCCTTCTTTGAGATTTCTTTAAGATGCTGTTTAGAACAAGTTGTAGACAGCTGACACATTTTCTGCCATCAACACTGAACTATTGGATGTCCACCTTCTGTTCCAAAACATAATCTCATCACTTACTGCCAATGCCCCACCACAGGGATTCTTCACATCTACTTAGTAATGACCCAGCAAAACAGAAGACAATACTGCACAATGTGGCAAAACGGTCAGAGAAGCTTTGCACCTGCTTGCCCCAAACCATCTGGGTTTAAGCAAGACTCAGAGATCTATGCTTCTTACCCTGCTAACAGCGAAGTTCAGAGCTGTACAGTGCCCAGAGCTCCACTGCAGCTGCTGCCTATTGATTTCCAGGCTACTGAGGCATGTGTCAGAAATTCAATAGCTGAGGTGGCAGTGTATGTTACGTGTTATTCTGTGTACCCTCCAATGCCAAGCAGTTGGCACAGAGCCTGAAGCACCGGCAGCTGATACAGTTCCTTAATACTATTAATATTTGCTTACAACATAAAAGACAGTGCCATTTCATCCCATGCCATGTGGGATGGGATGTGAAAGCCTCCTCAGGTTGGCCAGCAGATAGCTTTCTTTGAGTTACTCTGAAGATGCTGTGTGACCTGATCTGCTATTTAAGAAAACAGGAGAATTTAAAAACAACCCTGAACTTACTCAGTCACAGCAATGCAAGAGACATCTTTCTAACTTGTGATTGAAAAAGCTGTTGCTGGAAACATGTTCTTTTCCCCTTCAAAACTGATTCCAGGACTCCCTCCTCTTTTCCACTTCTGTTAATTTCTGCCTTGTGCACACTTTCTTTCCCATTAGACACACAGAGCATCACTAATAAACCATCATCCACGTGCACCATGTCCAAGTGTTCACCTTCATGGAGTTACATAATCCTCTAAAGTCAGAACAGTGCTTATCACCATTTACCCACAGTAATGATCCCCATACCATCTCACTGCTAGATAAAGGTTTCCATTCCAGGCATTCACTTAGCAGCAAGATTTGCCTCTGGCTACATACGGTTTCATTGCTGTTCCTCATTGCAGAGGTGCCTGAGGGAAGTTTTACAAATCACTTCAGTGAAAGAGTTATCAGGTATGGGATAGTTGAGTCTGCACCACTTAGAGCCTCAGGTATCAGATCTCATCCCGGGAAATTTTCCAATTAGGGCATGGTCTACATTCTGCTTTGATTTCCTGACTGACAAACTTTTCTATATGGGGGAAGATCTCTAAGCTGTCTCTACACTCCCAAACTGCATCTTTCCTGGTTACTACCTGTGCAAGTAGAAAAGTTGCTCACCTGGGATTTGTCATTTCTCACAAGAACAGCTTAGTGTCGTTTAACAACCATGGAAGAAATATATCCCAGAAGTACTTCTGTGACATCTACTAACCTGACAGTAGTATCTGCCATGCCCAGAACTCCATTTGCAACTACACTGGCAGGGAAAGGAGGACAAGATCAGCCATCCCACATGCTCAGAAAAGCTAGACTCAGGGCAGCAGCTGGCAGGTTTGACTTTGACTTGTTTGGTTTTGCTGATCCTACTCCAGTCAGACCCCAGGAACTGGGAGCTGTGCTAAACAGGTTTGTGAGATGATGAGTTTCACTTGTGCGTCAGTGGCAGATGGCTCAAGTCATGAAGACAGGTTTGGACCCATCCTTCATTCATACAACAGTCTCAGGTTCCCTCCCAAGCTCCCCTTAAACCAGAGCAGGCATTTAGCACCCATCTATTCCACAAAAAAAACAAAACCACTTGAAACTACTGCACTTGTTTGTAAACAGAGAAACACCATCCACACCATCCATCCATCTCTCACTAAGGAAACATCAGCATTTGCATCTCCTGAAGACTACTTTCAGTAGTACCACTAGATAAAATGCAATGTTTTTCTTTTTTCTGGTTGGTGAACAGAGGCCGTTTGAGAAATGAGCAGGGTGCAGAAAGCAACACCACAGCTCTGTCAACATATGTTAAAAGTCATTACTGTGACTGTCTTGCTTCCTCGTTGTTTTCATTGTGACCCAGCTCCAGCTGCCAGTAGCAAGTTAATAACTGCAGTCAATTTCAGATCAGAGAAGGAGACAAGACAGCTGTGAATCATTGATATTGACTGTTGCTCTTAATGAAATGCTCTGTATTTTTGCCTATGCATTCTAAGGGGATGGAAAAAGACAGTAATTGACCTTTCAGTATTCTGATCTCTTCCAGACTAGCTGGCAAGGAAATAAGGACTGTGGGGGCAAGAGTTAAAACATGAAAAGCCCCCTTCATTTCCCTGTAGTGTAGCTCCCTCCTCCAGTGTTTCATAAAATACTGGAGTTTACTTTTTGTACAGCTCCTTGGTATATCTGAGGAATTGCTTGGCATTCATCAAGGCTTTAATAAAGCAATCATTGGACTTCTGCCTGATGTAGTTATTCATTTTGAAGTATTATTCTAGTTCTCATTCCACTTGTCTATATTTGACTAATGACAGCAGAGCCACACACACTAGCAAAGCTCTCTCTACATACAGAGACTCAATATTTCTTTTCTCAACATTTCTAAAATAACATCTATAATCATTCTAAGATCTCTTTTGTGATACATATAGCAGCATTTTGGTGCCTTCTAGGCTTCTATTTTCAGTAATCTTTATAACAGGAGGCCTGTCCTGGAGGCTGAAGTACAACAGGACAGTGCTCACTGAAGCAGAAGAAATGCGGATTTCCTTAGACTGTGTGTTTTGGTATCCCTGTTAATGCCCCTTTTGGAGAATTCCTTACCTATTTAATCTATAGTCTTATCCCTGGCAAAGCCATTGTTAGCTGGGGGTTTGGAAAGCTGCCAGCCACCGTGTTCATGCTACTTAACATACAAGCACTTGTCCAACTTTCATTTCAGAGACCCAGCCAAAGCAGAAGCCAAAACCTGAATCCCACTAACTCAAACAAAGAGAAAATGAACTGGCAGCCTGAAATCCAGGGTTAGCTCTTCTTGCACTTCTGGGTTCATCACTTCCCTTATTCCTCACCTAACACTACATGTACAAGACTGGAAGAATGGGGAGAAGAAAACAATCTGTTCCTCAAATTCCAGAGTGATGACAGGGAGATGCAGGGGGGACACTCATTCACCTAAGGTAGGCTCTGCTAAATGCTCGCAGCACCCCGAGACATGCGTGGCTGCAATGACAGTCTCGTACTGCCATCTACTGCAGTGAGATCCCACTACTAGCATGAGTGACACCTCCATGACATTGCTGCAGAGGGAAGCCGGGAGCAAGCCATCTGCAGCCATCCTTTTCTTCCTTACATGCTGCTGTCTTCTCCTGAGGAAGATTTTTCTGTACATTTTTTTTTTTTTTGAGCATCCACTCAGAAATTCACAATGCTCAACTACTCTGTCTAGACAGACAACTTACCTCCTTCACTTCATGTTTCAGGGGCAATTGATGAGATGATGGATAGTGAAAGAACAACTTATTGCAGACAACTATAACTGTTGAAGGTAAAGAGGAATCCAAACCGGAATGGGTAAAGCTTTGAGATACAGGGGTTGGGGAGGAGGTTTAGAAGTGTCTTGGTTCTAAAACATCTAATAGCAGTTTTCATTACCAGAATATCAGAGAAAGAATATACATTACATAGAATATATAACACAGGTTAATTTTGTTCTCTTAATAAATTAATCATAGCTGCCACTTAGCCATCTACACAGGCATATGGTAGTCGACTTCTAGGTAACCAATACCCATATGGTAGAGAAACTCCATACCAATTATGCTGATTTAAATCTCTCTGGAGCACCAAGATAAAAATGATCATGTGCCAGAGATATGTCCTGCCCAAATATGCAGCTTTAATCATTCTTGTGCATCAGGAAATCACACACAGAGCTATAATGCACTCAGTTATGCCAGTCCACCTTCTGTTCAGCATCAAGAACTAGAACCTCCGTAAAGAGGAAAGATACAGAAGGGATGTCTTCATGTTTGCATCTCAAAGTACAATTTAAGGATCGCAGATAATCAACAAAACATTATTTTTTAAAAATAAATACACTTATTCTTAAAACACACACACATGCTTTGACATTTCTAGCCTCAGAAGACAAATGAGAAACCTCTGACTCGTTTTCTCTGATTCCAAAGAAAAAACATGCTGCTTTGTACTGGACTGAAATCCCACTCAGCTCACACTCTGATGACATTCAGTATGTGTTTAAAAAGCACAAACTGTAATTAGGTGGTACTGTGCTAGGATTAGTAAATACAAATTATCATATCCCCCCCCAAAGTAGTCTAGCAACTGTGCTACAAGACTCAGATTCCTGCCTTTATGTCAGAAAACCTGAATTTGCTGCCTGCTGGCTTAAAATAATTCAGCTCAGACAGTGGGATATAAACAGAAGCATTTCACAAGCAGTGAAGGTGATATAAATACAGCTCACATCATCACCCTGACATTAAATGAACATAAACAACAGAGTTTAAACTCAAAACTAGAAAGTAGCCTCTTTGGAAAGTTACAGCTACAATGAGCAAGTGTTTACCTACCTGACACAAACAATAGCCCGACATATTCTTTAACAGAAAGACAGAGCATGAAGTAGGTATATGAACTTTAAAGTTCCCAGCTGTTATGCTCTAATAGATGCCTTTTACCTGTAAAAAGTGCATCTGCTAGGCCAGGTTGACGTTAAAGACAGAGAAGTAGGCAAAGCAGGCATGCATTTACTAGCAACATCCTTCTGGAGATCTGGACCTCCATTTGGGAAGAGGAACAGATTTTAAGTTTGAAATGTGCTTTCTAATGGTAAACATACATTGTAGTCTGGGGTTTTAAATACAAAATCACAAGTTTGGGGTCAGATTCTGCAGCTGAAATAATATCAATGAGTAGGAAAAGAAGCATTGAAAAGAACCCTTTCACACACCCTAGACTACAGTCTCCTTTGCTGTCACATGCTCCTCTTGCCTTACCTCTGTCCTGCATTCTCAGCAGACAAAAAACAAAGCTCTTCCTCCAGCTTGGCATCCTAGACCTAGAGACAAAGAAATACAAATCCGTAGTCTTGAAGGAGCTTGCAGATGTGTAGCTGGAATACAAAATCCTCTTTCTTTATAGGGCTACACCTTGACAGAAAAGTGAGTCCATCTGTGATTGCTAAGACAGGAAAACTGTTTCATGCGAAAGCCTCCCTGTGAACAAACCAGGCTGCATTTTGCTGCAGGGATGGAGCAACTTCACATGTCCACAGTGAAAGAAACAGATGGTGAGAGAAGAGTGGAACAGATGAATGGGTAAATCTCAAGGAGTTGTGCAGTTTGTTAAAGGGCATGTTTGTCTTTTATGCCAGCCACCTAGAAACTGCAGACAATATACTCACAACATAGTGCAATCCAATAGCTTAGGATTCCTGTTCAGGAGATTAAAATAGCCATGGCCACCCCAAATGGAATTGTTAAGACAGTCTGGGTTTGGTTTTGGGGTGTTTTTTTTTCTTTTGTGGGGCTGGGGGGGTGGTTGGAACTTGCTTGCTTCTTACATCTCCAGTTTAGGCAATGTATGTCCTTATATCACTTAGTACAGGAAACTGTACTGATACTCAAATTTGCCTTCTGCCTGTCAGACTTAAGAATATCCACACAGACTCCCCAAGGGCAGAAGGGTTATTATGCCCATTTTCATCAAGGCTTGCAAAAATGCATACTGGGGGGGGTAGGGGGGGGAATGCCATCAGGAATGGTTTTCTAAGCTAATTCCAGTTGCAATAATTAAACAGATCCTACAGATCTGTTGTAAGATGGCATTAAGCCTATTACTTAGATAAGTTGTTGGATGCTCTTAGGGAATCCCTTTCTAGATGTATTTGAATGGAATGACAATTTCTATGCAACTAGCACAGAGCAGCATTCCCTCTCTCACAACACAGGCAAAAAGAGAAGGGAGGGCAATACTGTTGATACAAGATATGATTTTGAGTAGACTATAAAACTGTACAGGCTGCAACAGAACAGGACAAAGCTACTTTAGATCTCCTTTCAAATTACTGTTATATCACCACCAGATTTGTCTTCTGTGCCCACTTTGCAGTTTGCAAGTGAAAATAAGCTCACTCAAAAGCTGTTTGGCATTGCAGCTCGTGATCCAAAAGGCATAAAGCAGAGATCCACATGTGCCAGAAAGAGGTTATGCACCATTCTTACACACCACCTCTGGTACGCACCACTTTCTGCATAGGATCATGCAAAAAAACCTCAAGTATTTATCAAATGATAAATTTTAGAACTGTGTCCAGTTCTGGGCTCCTCAATTCAAGAGAGATGTTGAGATACTGGAAGGTGTCCAGAGAAGGGCAATGAAGCTGGTGAGGGGGCTGGAGCACAGCCCTGTGAGGAGAGGCTGAGGGAGCTGGGGGTGTGCAGCCTGCAGAAGAGGAGGCTCAGGGCAGACCTCATTGCTGTCTACAACTATCTGAAGGTACCTCTCTTGAATTGAGAAGCCCAGAACTGGACACAGGAGTGCTGAATAAATTATTCCTCAAGAATTCAGGTCTATCAGCAGTTTGAGATCAAACATGGTAGTTTCTACAGCTTTCACAGATTCTCAGCAAGAAATAAGCATATCAGAGCCATGCTGAGCCTCTACTATACACACAAAGACAGATTCCTCCCCTTCCTCAACTCATTTCTTTAAGTTAAGCTGATTTTGCTTCACAACTTGGAAATCTTCTTATTCCAGTTCCCCCTCCCTCATTGGAATTTCATGAATGTTTGTGGGCTGGATTAAAAATGCAAAAAAAAAAAAAAAAGGCAAATACAAACCCAGGAGAGCCTTCCACAGGTTAAAGTCAACATTGAGTCCTTTTCAGGGAGCCATATGTGTGAAAGCTCTCCAGTTCTTGGGCTGTAAATACAAGACTACTGAACCGACATTCACAAAGCACTGGGAAAGCCATCTGGGTGAACGGGCACTCAAGTGTTGAATCCCACACCCAGAGGGGAGCTCCACAGCATCCAGGGCAACCCCACAGCTCCTGCAAATGTGCTGGTCCCCTATGTCTGTATGTGCTTTAGTCACTGCCTGCTCATCCTGCTGATGCTATGTGAGACAGGATGTGAGATAAAGATTATCTAACAGCATGAGCCCAGTTATACAGCACCAGTGACACTGACTGACTCATCCTAACTCAGGCATGTCTAGCTAGACCTTTGCTACCCACAGAATAATCTACTGTTTCTAGCAAGTGCAGAAGTGCCAACCCTTTGATTGTCACTCACAGCACCAACATGAGCCAGCTTGCCATTTCTAAGATTAATTCCTTTTTCTGTATCTAGTCATGTAACCACTTTTTCTTAGAATCTCACCCTCAAGCATAAAGAAACATTTTAAGAGAGATGCTGACATCTCCAGGGCCTCTTTCTGTCTTCACTTATCCCCTAAAACTATCCAAATACCACCTGATACATAGAGGGATGCTGAGATGATACTGAGCCTTTTTATGCAACACTCAAAACAGCAAGATTATTGCTCTAGCATAGTTTGGACAAGTAAATACAAAAACAGTGAGTGCTGGGAGGAGAGAGCAAATCAAAGAAATGGGCTTGTAAATGTGGAAAAGAGAAGGTCAGTTCTCTTGTAAAGAAGAAAAGTGCTGCTAGGAATTGAAATCAGGATGGTGAGACAAGCAGTTTGCTAAGAGATATGGGCAGGTCACAGTAGAAAAACATAGCAAGGACAGAATTCAGTGAGGAGCTGCAAGCAGCTTTACAGGGGCTTTGAGAGTGCCAAGGAACATGAAGCAAAGGTCTGGTTTCAGGGATTTGAAAGGGAAAGATGACAGCCAGGTAAGAAAGGGACTTTCAGAGTAGCAGCCTGAACAAACCCAGCATTTGTATCATTTTACACTTCAGTCTGAAAATGGAACGAAAATGCTGATGTACCTATGCAGCTATCCAGTGTTACATTTCTGAAACAGCTCATGTAGGGTTCGTGCCCCAGAGCCTCAGACATTCAGCTCAGCCAGTGAACATTATATTCCACAGGTCAAGTTCTTCAAGGGACCAAGATTTCTTGATGTGTTTTTGTATCTGCAGTTACAAGGAGGTATGTAGGACCAAGTCTGAGTATCAGCTCTTCAGAAACATTTTGTGTTGTAAAAACCTCAAGATAGCTGCTGAAAGTGCTCAACACCTACAGCACTTGGAACTCTAATGCGTGGCCTGGTGAGTCCTACCTCTCTAGTGCCCAACATGAGTAGAGAAGAATTAATGCCCTTGAGCAGAGAAATGTGCCCTCACACAGGCACTGCCTCCCCCCAAAAAATAAGATAGAAATTACTAAAGTGAGACTCAACCCTGGGCTGTGTTTGAGCTGCTTTCTCAGTGTTGTCACTAGGTGAGGTTTGAACAGGCATTTACGGATGATTTGTGGAAGTGCGATTTAATTAGAACAGCACAGATGTTTTCACTCCTTTGTCCTATTTTTCAGTAATGCTCATTTCTCTTCTCCCAACACAGATTAAAATAGTAAACCTTATGGCTCCAATATGACCTGCACTTTTTTCTATGTGATGTCTCCCACTGTTTTCCGTTCTCCTTTTAAAAAGACAAAAGCAAGACAGCTCTTTGGGAATTGCACACTTTACACTCCCTGGAACACAGGTGTAATTTACTTTGCAACTGAGTATCTCTGTTAGCTTTGCAATTGTGTGTCCATGAACTATTTTAAATGGGGGCCAGACTCAGCTTCCCAAACAGGAAAGCAATAGGTTTCAAAATTTCGAGTAACTGTATCTGACACTTCCATCGGCTGTCACATTTCCAAGCAACAACATCGGAGCACCTTACATTTTTCCACTTTAATAAAGACAAGTGAAAGGCAGCTTCTTCTTGTAACTCCAGATAATTACAATCTTCAGAATCACTTTGAATTAGAACTTATCAGTCCTTTTTCTTCATAAGGATGAGAAAGGATTCAAAGCACTACCCAGTGTAAGTAAAACAGTGTGCCTCACTCCCTAACAACCACCTGTGCTAATCTTTGAGGTTACAGAGCTGGATCCCGTGCACATAGGTGGGTTTACATTTGGCTGTTATGGACCAGTCCTGCAAAGCTGTGGCTCATTAGGTCCCACCTCCCTCAGCATGGATCCACACAGGCAGAAGGCCAAAGACAGTCACAGCAATTCATCTCAAGTTCACAGCTTCAACAGGGCAGCCCAGAGGGCAATGGTCACAGAGCTAAAGCCAGTATGGTTGAAGGACACAGCTGCCTCCACCTCCAGGCAGCATTTAAGGTCTCATCTCTCTAGCACTCATGTACCAACAAAGCCAGGACAGAGATTTTTGGTTGGTTGGTTTGGTTTGGGCTTTTTTGGTTGGTTGGTTTTGGTTTGGTTTGAGGGGGTTTTTTTGCTGTTGATACCAAATTTCAGCCTTCTTCATTTCACTTCAAACCCAGCTCTGGGGCTGGCCTGCATTCCTACCAAGTCTCCATTTGTTTCTGGCTCCAGTGGTGCTCCATCAGCCCAGCAACCCCAGAGCAGCCACACCACTCACACCAGCAGCTCCAGCCCCCAGGCCACACATGGACATTTCCAATAGGAAGAATTTGGTCTCCACCTGCCAGGTCCCCTTACTTTCACACATAGCTGGGACAGGGCACTGCCAGGGGAGTGGCTGCCTGGGAGACCTCCAGCCACCACTGAGCCATACCAGGCTGAGCTGGGGTTGCTCAGAGACTGCCCTGCGGTCACAGCAAGAGGCTCTGAGGCTGGAAAGGCCTGTTATTGCAGCACACAATCAGATTTGGGCAGTCTGAGGCCAGGACAATGTGGGGTACTGTATCGTGGCACAGTGGCGCAGTGTCCAGCCATTCCCTGTATCCAGTTCCGGGTTCCTGATTCAAGAGAGATGTTGAGATACTGGAACGTGTCTAGAGAAGGGCAACAAAGCTGGTGAGAGGCCTGGAACACAACCCTGTGAGGAGAGGCTGAGGGAGCTGGGGGTGTGCAGCCTGGAGAAGAGGAGGCTCAGGGCAGACCTCATTGCTGTCTACAACTACCTGAAGGGAGGCTGTAGCCAGGTGGGAGTCAGTCTCTTCTACCAGAAAACCAGCAACAGAACAAAGGGACACAGTCTCCAGTTGTGCCAGGGGAGGTCTAGGCTGGATGTTAGGAGGAAGTTCTTCCTGGGGAGAGTGATTGGCATTGGATTGGGCTGCCCAGGGAGGTGGTGGAGTCGCCATGCCTGGAGGTGTTCAAGCAAAGCCTGGATGAGGCACTTAGTGCCATGGTCTGGTTGATTGGATAGGGCTGGGTGCTAGGTTGGACTGGATGAACTTGGAGAGCTCTTCCAGCCTGGCTGACTGATACTGTGATTCTATACCCTCCGCTGACCTCCCCAAAGTGGCGGCGGGAGGGAGCTGCTCACCAGCGCTGTCGCAAAAGCGCTGCGCTTTACGATAGGCCGCAAAGCGGAGAAGGAAGCGACCGGCGAAGGCTGACGCTGGAGGAGTATGGGTCGCCATGGACCGGAGAAAGAAGCCGCTGGACGTGGCCGCCTCCTCGGTGAGTCAGTAAACCTGGCCGCAGACGGGAAGAAGCAAAATAAGCTCCCCAGGAAGGGCCGTCGAGGGGCTTAAAATGGAGCGAGGGCTGCCGTGCGTCCGCTGTTACCGTAGCTGCGGCGGGCAGCCAGGCCGTGCAGCTCGGGCCTGGGGTTGGGTCGGTAAATGAACCTTCTATCCTTAGGTATGGCGAGGTGGTGCAGCCTGTTAAAAGGAGACTGCTGCTAAACGTTTATTTTCCCTAAATAGTTAATATGAACTGTGGATTGGGGCATAGGAGATACTTAACACAGAATTTTTGGGTAACACCTAAGCAGTAGGGAGTAAAGGGTTAATGTACACCACTGCTTGTCAGTGTTACAGCGACCCGAGAAACAAACGCGTTAGTGCTTGGGATAAATACTAAAAGCAAAGTCTTCCACTTTCCTGATACAATAATGTACGTCGCTTAAATTTGTGTGCTCTAGAACTTGGAGGGAAAGTGGCACAATATTCTCTCGCAGACCAGGATTTTAATTTCAGGGTAATACCGCTGCTGGTGATGTTTGCTAATGAAAGATGGAGTGGGCGTTGGTCATAGATGGCAATCCTATTTATACAGTTTTTAAAAAACAAAGGAAGAAAGGAAAATTACACAGTAAACATGTAAGAACATGTATAGATAGTCTGAAGGTAACTTTATCAGCTCTTTTCTGGAGCAGGATTTTATTAACTATCTAGTGGTTAGAAGTTTTCAGTTCTGCAGTGTTATTTCGTTTGGTCCTTTTCTATTTGCTTTGTGTTAGGAGGCTAGAAAAATCTCTGTGGGACTATGTCTCTTTTCCATTATGTGCCAAAGGATCAAGGGTATCTTTGGGGTTGGATTTTTTTTAATCCCTGACCATAACCTGCATCCTTTCTCTTTTGTATATTGTTTGCTGTAAACGTGAATGATTGTGATTGGATCAGTGTAGTGAAGTTCCCTATAAGAATGCAATCAAATGTGCATCCAACTGCCAGACTGCTTCACCAGAAATACAGTTGTTAGAAAAGCCTGGTTGGGGCACTTGGTGCCATGGTCTAGTTGATTGGATAGGGTGGGTGCTAGGTTGGACTGGATGAGCTTGGAGGTCTCTTCCAACCTGGTTGATTCTATGATTCTATACAGAATTAATCCCAAAAAATCAAACTTTTGCTGGGACTTTATCTTGTTGCTTTGTTACAGCAGCTGATGTACATTCATCTGATAACCTCTTATTTGTTTATTTTGCTTTTGATGTAGTTGGTAGATCTCAAAGCAGAACTCTTCAGGAAGCAAGAAGAATTCAAGAAAGAAAAGCTATTGAAAGATTCTGGTATCTTTGCAAAGCCTAAAACTTCTATTAAGGTAGAAACATTTTTCCATTGTTGTTTTGTCAGGCTTTCTTTTTAAAGACAGTTCATATGCAGATGTAAATAAATAAATACTCTGAGCTCTGTTACTTTTCAAATGTAAAATTAACATGATGAAGATGTTCTTTAAAGTTCATTTCCAGGTGAGGTTCTTGTGCGCAGCAGAAGACTTAGCTCATGCTTATGGCCATCAAAGTCCCTACTTAATCTTTGCTCAACAGAGAGCCACAGTTTTTGGAACTGTAGGAGAAGACATTTTTTTCTCCAAGACTTTGTACACTCCTCTGAAGGATGAGACGTACTTCTTGATAAATGCTCTGCTGTCTGTTCCTCTGTGTTGCAGCATGTAGTAATGAACAGACAATTCTCTCTCATGTTCTACTGCACATTGGGTTTATTTATTCCTTCAGTATCTTTCTAGTAGTGCCATTTAGTGTTGATGCCATATTTGAAGGACTTGCAGCATTTACAGTGTTATGCTGTAAACAGGCAAAATTATTGTATTTATTTTGTGTCTAAAATGAAGGCAATAGAAAAAAATCCATGGCTTTATTATTACTTTACTAATCCACAAGATTGTTCTTACTAGTGTTTTTTTTAACCTTAACTTCTTTGCCAGAATACATTTTTGAGTGCACTTTTTTGCTTCTCATCCTGTTCTTAACTATATCTTGCTGAAATCTGTATAATTTTAGATCTGCTGCATCCTACAGCTTTGTAGGTGTAGTCTCAAGTCAAACATGTTTGAGATGTTATTTACGAAATCTTTCATAATCAATTTGTGAAGTTTGCCTTATGGAGTTAAAATACTAAAATCATAATGATTACAAAACATTTTGATTTATTTCTTTATTTGTTGTTATGAAATTGTACTTCACAGAAACCAAGTGTCTGGAACAAGCAAAACACAGGAGTTGCAAATCGAGCTGAGAAAGATGTTGAGCAGAAGGCGGAAGAGGAAAATATGTTAGATAAATCCAGGTAACTCTTAGGCTTTGTAAGAAAGGAATGCTTTGCAGAAGTTGTTTTTCATTGTTTAGGTAATCGCATAAATCAAGTAATGCACCTTTTTGGACCAGCAGTTTTCATTAGTCCAACCAGTAAGGCCAGCATCAGTTCTGTGCTCTTTACTAGTAATGTACTGACAGCATCGCAGCAGTCTCATGCTGTGGTAGTTTGAGAGATCCCAGGTTCCCTTCAGAAAACTACAGAGATAGACTCATCCCAGGGGACAGACCTGGTCATCCCAAGATGTTGTAATATTGTTATTCTATTCCACTTTCTGGTATCAGCTTATAAGCCAGTGCCTGGCTGATATCTGCCCTCTTCTCCGGCTCTTCCCCTCCCTGCCTCTCCTCCTTTCACTTCTTTTCTCCAGGCAAAGCGCACATCCCTTCTTCTCTCGTGGTTTGTGTTGGGGAGATGGCTTCTAGCTGGCAGGGAATTTTGAGCTACGTCATGCAGTATGCTGAGGCCTTCTAGGCCTAAGATGGGGAGGGCAGTTCTGGCCTACTCTCAGGCCTGCTGAGGGTGGGAAGGGGTGGAGGATTTCTAGGTGGTTTTAGTCCAATAGACTCAGCTTGTGGATGTATTCATTCTACCTGATTGCCTTTTACATGTATGCACTAGTAGATAGAATCTCCCTTTAAACTTCCAATCAGTTTGCGGTATCTTCATTCTTACTCTTCCAAAGGAGTGTCATTTTTGTCCTCCAGTCCTGGGTAGCATGTGGCCTCAAGCCAAGACACATGCTCTTGGCATAGCTGCCCTCACAATATCATAGCTGTCTGAATATGTCAGGTTACTAATTTTTCCAAGTCATCTTCACAATTAAGTCAATGCAACAATAGATTGAAATTCTATAGCAGATGATTTCTTGGACTTGACAGAAAACAGCTCACTCTTTTTGTAGGATTTACATCACCTTCTAATAGAGGCACCTGTGCAGTAAGATACACACTGAAAATGCAGTTTATAAACCATTTGCTGTTTCTTTTGTGAGTAGTTCCTTGCTCTTCAAAATTATCTTCTACTGAGGTTTTATCTTCAGTTTCTAAGCTTACATTTAACTCCACGTTATCTCTTTCTTCTTTTTCTTTCTTTTTTTCCCCTCCTGTAGAACAGTACTTCAGTATCTCATACCTGCAGAGAGTGGTCTAGCTTCCAGTATTTATCTGACAGACTGCAGTAGTTAGATAGAGGTGGAATACTTGGTGCATCATATTCCTACCTAACAAATTACACTTCTGTACTTCACTGAAAATATGTTCAGTATAGACTCAAACTGAGTATCTGTATCTTCAGAAATGTCAGTTAAGGTTCAAAACAAAAAACAGGCATAAATCAGCTTCTAGTAAGCATTTCAAGCACTCCTGGTACTTTTCCTGTTCCATTTATCTAAGGCTATACAGATTGTTTTGAATTGCGTTTGGAATTGGTGGGATTGCAATGGTAATTTTTTTTTTCCTCAGGAAGAAACTAGAAGAGAAAGCAAAGCTGTATGAGAAAATGACAAAAGGCGACTTTCCAGGTGAAAAAATCGGTCTAAATGAGTATTTGATAGATATACATTTTATATGTATATAAAAACTGTAAAGTTCATCCTAAAAGCTGACAGACATTTCTGACTATTTGGTAGTTTACAGCAGCTACACTATGAATTCACTGCTTGTCTTCTTATCTGGGAAAACTTTTTTTTGTAGTTATTATACAAAATGATTGACATGGGTTATTATGCTTAGAAAAGGAGAAAACTAGAGCTGCTAGAGAAAATAAAATTACTTTTCAGAGGATGACCTGTCCTAGTAGAGCACTGTTGGCTTGTTTCACTCATTTATTAAGAGGGGGGAATATATTTTGATTTTCAATATAGAATCTTAGGAAAACAAAATAAAATTATTCTCCCTTATGCACTCTCTGGATTGCATTGTTGGTGCCATGTCCTGCATTCTAATTCTTTGTTCTTTAGGAAGAGAAGAGGAGCAGGAGGAATTCTAGATGGTCCATATATGAATGCCAGTTAGGCAGCTAATAGGGTTAAAGAATTCTAATCTGCCTCTTTCTTCTCTTACTCAGTCCCTTGCAAGAAGGAATTATTAACATAGGATACAAATCACCTTGTGATTATTCTGTGTTTTCTTTGCTAATGTCAGTCTTTCTGCACATGACCCCACCAATTCTGCTTTTCTAAAAAGAACACTAGTGGTTGCTTATCTGCTGGCAACACACCAATCGTTAAGCATCAAACAAGTATTTGAAGTGTGACATAAATCCGGTGCTTCTTGAAAGAGTTAATGAGCAGAGGATACTTTAGTGCTAAACTTGCAAGCTTTCTATTGTACATAAACGATTAATTGCTTTAAAATACCCTAAAATTTCTGTTCAGAAATAGAAGTTATCACTGGGGAGCCAAATTATAGCTCTAAATTTGTTTGGCACTGAATGAGATTTAAGTATTTCCCTGTAGTGTGGTCAGGGGCATTGCTGGCAGCTGAAAAGCTGATTGTAGCTATTTTGTATTGATTTTGTGCTCAGTTTTGTTCTTTTTGTGGCTTTTCTCTAAGAATTGATTTTCTGCCTTAGATGAAGAAACTGAGGATTTGTACCTAGTGGATTTCACTCAGAAGATCATAGACAAACAGCATGAAGTACAGGAATTGTATCAGAGCGAAGCTGCTAGAAAGACTTCAGAAAAAGAGACAGATGATGAGGAAACTCAACCTGAAATGGAAATACCACCGCCTGAGGACCCAGATGAAGAATGGTTGGTACTACTGGTCAAGCTAAATGTCCTGACTAGTCTGATTCTTGACAATTGCATGAGAAAATAATTTTATTCTCCAGTACATGTGGAACAGCACAAGTGTTTTTTTTATTGATACCACACATTGAGAAGAGACGATGATGTTCTTTCATTTCAGGTCCTTCACATTCCTTTCCTTTCCATGTAGGTAACACTGCAGTACAATCTACGTCCAGGATTTTGAATCAGGGAAATGTACTTTTAAGTCAGACACTGTGATATCATCCTTTACTTTCTTGCATAGTGTAAAATTGTATCAGTACTATGATCAGAACTTCCATATACTTGGATGCTTTGAATTGAAATGTACTTTAACAGAACTTGGGTGAGGGGGATTGTATCCACTTTTCCTTCTCTAATCACAAGTTACTTGCACAATGAGCAGTGGGGTTTCATTGTGTGACCTCCTCTTAAAGGATAAAAACTCCAGTTGGAAAAAGAACGTGATTTTCCAGCATTTCTTCCACGATTTAACCTCAGCAGGACAAATAGTCTGAGACCATTTCTGTCACATTCGGAGGAGCTACTAGCTTTTCATCCAGGGTGTTAGGAACAATCATGAAACCAGTTGGACTAAACATTTTCCTTGCCTATTTGTTTAGGGTGCTTATGAAACAGAGATTTTACTTCTGATAACCAGTTTAAAACTACAGTAACCAGCGTGAAAGAGTAGCTCTGTTCTCCAATTCTTATTAGGCCAATTCCTTCAATGGAATGTTTCAGAATAAACTGGGAAAACAAATCTAGCAGAGTACCAGAAGTCTGGTGGGTTAGAAAGGCAAATACACCTACTACCAGCTTCTTACTGAAGTTCAAGATGAATCTCTCAGTGATACAGCGATGGGCTCCAACTGCTTTGTCCTCTCAATATCCATAATGTATCAGGCATTTAAACTGACACCATTCACGGTGCTTTTCTGTCAGTGCCTACATCTTACTTCAGTGACATGTATTAATTGTTAATGTTTCATCCATCTCAGTGAAGTCATGGCCTCGTGATGATATTTGGGTGCTAGCATAATTAATACTAATTATTCTGCATTTGTAGTTGTTATTGCAGAGAATACAGATTTTTTTTTCTCCTATGTTCTAATAAAAACCAAAGGGCATGGAATGTATTTTAAGTTGTAGATACCCTCAGAAATTATGTAAAAGACTTAAAGCACAGTTAACATTAAAAGTTTGGGTTTGAGAACTAAATTGCCACTCACACTTTTTCAGATATAGTATTAATTGTTTAGAATGGGATAATTGAGGCAGCTTGATGCTAAAGAACTTTCTAACATTACAGGACAACAGCTCTAGCACTTAACAGCTTTTTCGACCACTGTAAATTGAGTGTTCAGTGCTTTAAAGAGTTGAAGTGCAATATGTGCTTCAAAGGAACATTTTGCTTACATTTTAGTCAGCTTTTGTTATGCCAGCTGAATGAATGCTGTCAGCCTATTCTAGATGAGTAGCTGATAATTGAAATACCATAGCAATTTCATATCCACAAGAAGTCAATGCCACACCATTATTTTCACCATGGGAAGCAAGTACTAGGCTCAGTTTTATTCTGTTGTGAAAACTACATGACACTAACTTTTGAACTTTTTTTCTACATCATCATGTTGCTGTGGCAAACAGCTCAATGGGAGACTGGGTGAATGTCTTGAAGTAAAACTGTCCTAGTCCAAAATGTGTCCTCTTAACCTCTGAGTCTGTTAATTGAGAGGCAGAAGGAACTGTCACACATGGAGAGGCTGAGAGGTCATAGATGCTCTTTGGAAAGTGTCACTGCTTCTCTCTTCTGGTTGAACTCTGTAAATCTGCACATGGAAGTTTTGCATCAAATTTCCTTTGCTTTTGTTGCAGGGTTGATTATGTTGATTTCTTGGGCCGATCTAGACGCTGTATGAAGAAGGATTTGCCAAGTCTTCTTAAAATGGATCGGGAGCTTCAAGGGAAAAGGTGTGGTTTCTTTAATGGAAGTGTGTGTTCCTTGCAATATTTAACACACATTTTTAATGAGAAGGAAGAGAGGCTGTACTTTGTTGCTCCATTCTCAGTCCATAATTATTGATGCTACTGCTTTGTCTATATTTACTTTAGACAAACTTCTGTTGTTTAAAACATTGCATTATAAAAACAGTGTCGCTATAGAATAATTGTGCATGACTGTGATTGTATCAAAATATTCCCTTACAAATTTAGATAGGATTCTAGGGGTCTATTTTATTTCACTTCAGCAGCTGACCATTTGAAACACATGGCTGCTGCACTGGTTTTAAGATGCAGCAGAATGGAGATTGTGGATATCAAATAAAAGTGGAAATGAAATTTTAGATAAACTACTGAGGGACACTCTTTAATATAAACACAAATTAAGGCATCACAGAGCACAGTTTGCAGAGAAAAGTTGTAATAAACGAACTTAGGAATCTCTCAGATACTAGATGCACCTTTTATAACTCTGCTCCTTGCATGGAAATTGTATTTTATGATACCTTTCAAAAGAAGCCAGATAAGGGATTCCTGGTTCTGTTTAACCTGAAAACCAGTAATAGTCTTTAGCAATTCCAAATTCATCATAACATTCGAAGTTAATTGCTTGGATCACCATTTGTTTGGGTTTGCTCTTCTGTTAAACAGCTGTTTAGCAGCTGTTTTGTTGAATTCATTATGGCAGCACTGAGAGTTGTTTTCAGAAAATAATCTAAAGGCACCTCAAGTAAGCCCTTACTGGTGCTGAAATGAAACCTCTTCCACACTAACAACTCAGTAGTATGTCCTCTGTATTTTAAACACAAGGTGAAGAACAGGAGTGCTTTGCAATTGCGGTCTTTGCACTGATAGGGATGATAGTTGGTCAGCAAAACCAGCTTTAGCTAGGCAATAAAGGATAAAGATCCTGCTGCTTCACTTGGAAAAACAAAATATTGCTCATATTGGGTATTAATATTTGGCCTGGTCTTTTAGGGTAAACCAATGGCTAGCTTTTTGATATTTCATGTATCTTTGTTAAATCTGAAATGCTGCAATATGTTATTGCTAGAATCTGAATGGATCCAAATAAAATTCATTTATTTAATCTCCCATTCTGTTTATAAAGCTATGCTGACTGGATAGGGCTGGGCTATAGGTTGGCCTGGATGATCTTGGAGGTCTCTTCCAACTTGGCTGATTCTATGATGTGATTTTAAGCCTTTTCGTGACACATCCTACTAGTACCTTGTTTCAGAGGTAGTTCCATATTTCTTCCTCCACCATGTACCACAGCCATCAATGGTGCCTCACTCAATGGTGCCTACGATGATCTGTGTTCTTTATAAACTGCAGTAGTGGATCAGACCCAATCATACTTCCACTGATACTGTGAAGCTGCTAAGTTCTACCCTGTAATCTTAATGTTTGCTTTTTTTTTTCCCCCTTCTAATTAGCCAAGTTCCTGATGGGAATACTCTCTTATCTGAAGATATGATAAGAGAACTTCAGAGGCAGCAGTGGGAAAAAGAAGAAGAAGAAGCCCTGAGAAAACCCATGGGACCCATACATTATGAGGACATTCGAGAAAATGGTATAGCCTATAGTTTATATCACCAAAGAGATTAGTTTTAGAGGAAAGAAAGTTACTTCTTGTGCCTGTATGGCAAAGTGTAGGTATTTGTTAAGCCCCGTATGTAACCACTATTCAGGTTCACCACTGTGTAACTCTAGATTTAACTTTTCTCATTGTATTTTTCTCAGATATGTTTTTCAAATCTCATTATCACTTCTTGTGTCCTCCATCAGGATGCTTCACTTTGTGCATCAGCTAAAACAAGCTCTTTTTAGCCTTCTAAAACTAATGTTGTATATGTTGGAAGTAATTCTGTGCCTGAAAGCAGGGGGCATGATGCTTGTAGGTACTGTCAGTTATAAACCGAGTGTAACTGAAGTTTATTGATTTTCTTCTTTGCAGAGGCGAGACAGCTTGGTGTTGGTTACTTTGCTTTTTCTCGTGATAAAGAACTTAGGAACAAACAACGGGCAACACTGGATATGCTAAGAGAGCAGGTATGAGTTCAAAGAGCAAATTGGGGTATGAAAGCATCCTAGTTTCA
Source organism: Tricholaema leucomelas (assembly GCA_013400475.1). Taxonomy (NCBI): domain Eukaryota; kingdom Metazoa; phylum Chordata; class Aves; order Piciformes; family Lybiidae; genus Tricholaema lacrymosa; species Tricholaema leucomelas. The sequence continues at coordinate 128,430 of WAAF01002626.1, read as the reverse complement.
GTGGTCACTGGTTTTGATTTGTTGTACAATTCTTATACTAGATGATGCCTGCAGCTGACCCAAAAAATTTTGACCTCTTTTTCCCTGTTCAAGCTTGGTACCGATAAAGATTGCTTTTAATTGTTTATAGATTGCAGATTGTTACAATAACAAAAGCAGATTAATTCATGTTTTTCTTTGCTGTTAAGACACTTGATCAAAGAACTAAACGTGAGCAGTTGAAAGAGAAAAGGAAGGCTGCTTTAGATGCAAGGCTGTCTAAACTTCGAGCACGGAAGGTTAAGAAGTTAAGGGAAGCTGGATTAGAGGAAGAGGCACAAAAATTGGAGAATGGAGGTATGATCTGCCATTTTAAGTTAAATACTTGCTATTTTATCTTATACTTGATTGATGGGCAAGTACAACTGATTTAGGCTTGGACATTGAATGTATTGGTATTCTGTGTATATATAATTAGTATAACCATTCATATAGAGTTCATATAAGTGTGCAAATAGCAAATCATGTCAGAAACAGCTTCATAACGCAAGCGAAAATGTGATATGTAGATTGTAGACTTATTTTGATCCATAGCTGACAGCAGGAGTTATGCAGGTTGAGGTTAGAGCTGCTGAAATTTTGCTGTCTTTTTATTGCTTCAAGATAAAGTAGAATAAAAAGTAATAAGTTAATTTTATATCGTATACAGAGTGCTGTATAAATTGGACATAGATTTGAATTTAGGATTTATGATGATGAATTTGAGTTCTAATCCCTTGTACTGTCTATCTCCTGCTGTGAAATGTGGCTAATATTTCACGCTGTCAGAATTTCATGCAAGTGATTAACTGTGAAGTGTTCTGGAAATGAAAAACATTAATGTACCACTGCTAACTGTTACTGTTGCTCAGAACAATAAGAATGCAAATTGTTTTCTCTAGTGAATGAAATGGAGATAACATGCTAATATTCTTATTTTCACCCAATTTTCTATCTTCAATATAACACTCATCACATTCTTTTTTTGGTTTGTTAGGCAATTGATTTTCAGAAGTCTTTTTGATGCAACTAGAAAGCTAATAAGTGTCTCTTGGCAGATAAGCTTCCTGATTATCTTGGCTTACTCATTATCTTTTTCTGAACTAATATGCTATAATTAATTAAAAAAAATGCCTCAATGCTTTTTGTTATTCCAATGGAATAAGGCAACTGGTATGAGCGCTATAAATGCAAATAACTCTTGCTTCCTATTCCTCCTATGAAGTTCACACAGATTTTAGTCTGTTACTGACAAAAACTACTATCTCCTTTTGCAACGTAGAGTTGAAAGGTCCCCTTGAAGAACCAGAAGCTCCCAAAGTTACTGCAGCAAGTAGGAAGGTAGAGGTTGTCATCCAGGAGAGAAGAGATACAAAGCCTGGCGTGCCTTATGTCCGAGAGTGGGATAAAGGCAAAGGTAAGGAAATGCAGATTAAGACGCATTGTCTGGAAGCAGTGTGCTACCTTCATGTCTCTTTTGTGACAAGAATGGTAAGACTGAGAAGCAATGAAATACTGTCTCCCTTTGTGCTGATGACTGTCTAGTGTCCGGTGCAGTGACAGACAAGGTGTGCCCTGGTGCCGGTAGCTGCTATAATGTGTCCTTTTTTTTTTTTTTCTGTGAGTTGCTCCACTTCCAGATGATCCTGAGAGGTTGACAGGAAGAAAGACAAATTTCATAATTCATAAGATTTACTACCTTTCAGCGTGATCTTTTCTTGACGTTATTTCTGTAGTTTGTGCCATGTGATGGTAGAATATATTACCCTGAAACAACTACAGGGTGATACTAAAAAGTGACACAGGCAGAGAGGACACAGGCACATGCCAAAGCCCCATCTTGAAGCATTGTCCTTGTCACAACATCAAGTGATGGCTGTCTTTGGGTTTAGTTAATGAATGTTGTTGTGAGAGGAATCTTTGTGGTTCCATTAAATTTTCAGGTCCTATCTCTTAAGTCTTTAATTCCTCCCCAGCACCAACTTTTCCCTACCTTTTGAGAAGTCTTGGTATCTGACTGACACCCAAGCAGATTTTCAACTACACAACAAATACTACAGTCAGAAAGCAGAGGGCACCTTACTCTAAAATGCTTCACTTAAATGTAACACAAGCATGTAAATTAGTATAAGAAGGGATAAACAAACCTCAGTCTCTTGAATGCTTTTCTCCTCATTGTTTCATATTTTTTGCCCAAACAAAAGAAGAAATCTTTCTCTGATTTGTCCAATGTAGCAGAACAGTCCCAATGTGTAGCCCTTCTGTATCCAAATGTTCTAATTATTTCTTACAGAAGTCTTGATAGAAATGAATACTGAAAAGAGTTTTACTAGTTGTAGAGAGCAGATTTGAGAAACTTTTTTGGAGTAGGTTTTGGGGATATCTTTTTAAGTATGGTTTTCTTAAGCTGCCATTCCATTGCAGCTTAAGAACTATTCAGAACTATTAAGAACTTCAGAACTATTTTCAGTCAGAAATCAGCAGGTGTCGCAGTAACCAGAGTTGAAATAAAAGAAGTTACTGGCTTTTGCCTGTGCCCACTAGAGATAGTCTTATCATAGCCATCTTCTAATAATTAATCTTTTAATGCTTCAACTGATTTGTATTTTGATGCACCCTTAACTAGTTAGCCATTTTTCATAACCGGTGTTGACGTTGCTAAAGGGTCTTAAAGTGACTAGGATGAGTTAGAGGATGGTTATTATCTTTAATGCTCAATGGTTTTGTTCCTACTATCTAAAGAAAATGGACTGTCAGTCTGGCCAGCAATGTAGCACTCAATGGAAAAGTAACTCCAAATGGCTTTAGACAGTTGCACCTTCTCTGTTTGCTGATTAATTTCCCTTCATTTACGGCTGAACTTCAGACTCTAAAATCTATATTCAATATATCATTTTTCCTGTTTCTACCAGAACTGATGTTTGGGCAGTGGTCAAAGAAACAGGAAGAACTCAGAGATGAACGAGATCCAGAATTTGCACCACCTTCTGATTACTTCAAGGGACAAAAGAAAGATGATAATTACAGAAGTCGGAACTTGAGAAGTCCTGAAAGCTCCTCTGAAAAAGCAGAAACAGAGATGGCACAAAACCAGCCAATGCCATCAGCCGATGCCAATGGTGGAAGCACTGAAAGTGTGCCACCATCAGTGCAGGCTAACAACAGCAATGTTCATAAGCCAGCAGCAGCCTGTGGCAGTGCCACTCAAGTTGGGCCATCATCATCAGAGGATGACAGCGGCGACGATGAGGATACGCTGCCATCTGCACAGGCTTACGGCTATGGTGCTCACAGTGCACTGCCAACAATGCAGGCTTACGGTTACGGTGCTCAAGATGTGCTGTCATCAGTGCCACCTTATGGCTACAGCAGTCATGAGATGCCGTTTCCAGGACAGGCTTATGGCTATGGCACTCAAGGCATGCTGCCACCAATGCATTCTTATGGCTACGGTGCTCACGATATGCCGTTTCCAATGCAGGCATATGGCTACGGTGCACAACATGCGCCACCAGGAATGCAGGCCTGTGGCTGCAGCACCCAAGATGTGCCACCTGGAACCCAGGCCTGTGGCTGCAGCACCCAAGATGTGCCACCTGGAACGCAGGCCTGTGGCTGCAGCGCCCAAGATGTGCCACCTGGAACGCAGGCCTGTGGCTGCAGTGCCCAAGATGTGCCACCTGGAACGCAGGCCTGTGGCTGCAGTGCCCAGGATGTAGCACCTTCAGTGCAGACCACCAGCAATGATGCTCAAAATCAGGAACCACTGTACCAAAGTTTAGATGATATGCTGTCATATTACAGACAAGTGACTTGAACTGAACAAAAAGAGAAGCAAGAATTGTGATTTAAAGAATTGAAATAGAATTACCTTCTCAGCAAGAATATTATTTTGCCACATCTGGGAAAAATACGTTTCTAAACTAGATCTAAATAAATCTGGTGACCTAAGATGTTTTACACCATAGCTGTACTGTCGCCTTGTTGGTTCTCTTCCCTCCCCTCCCTGCCTACCCCTATATTAAAATTACAGGGTTTCTTTGGCAATGCTTATTGGTTTGCTACATATTTTGTTTTAATTCTGCCACTTACACGTGAACCTTGGAGTGTATAAATTGGCTTACTGGCTTACTTTCAAAATACAAACTACTCCTTTATTCATTCCCTAGCTAGCTTCTGGTTTGGAGGTACTACAAGTGCTATCTGTAGAGACAGTGTTGAAAGGGCAGGCCCTCTGCTGGCAAGTACAGAACAGTTTTAGGCAATCTGTTAACCTGCTTAGTCTCTTCCCTTCTAGGAAGTGCAGAATATTGTTTAGTGCACAGTTGTGGAGAGTAATTCAGATGGTCATAACGGCTGCTGCATTCCTGTGGTCTGTTATTCACAATTCTGTGAAGCAGATTAGACTGGAGAAGATAAATAATAACAGTTACGCTTCACTGAAGCAGAAGTCTTGACACCTGAAATTACTGACTTATTGGCTTAGACAATGCTCTCAATTCTCCAAGTGCATTTTCCTTGCATCATCTGTTGTATTTATGGCTTCTTTTTTTTTTTTATGTAACACTTTTTTTGCCAAAAAAAACCAGCAACATTCTGTGATTCTGTGACTGAACAAATGTAGCAGCATGCAGAACATATTCATTGTTCCCAAGCTGTTTTAACCTCACCTGGGAAACACACTTCTCCCTCTCCTCTTCTATCACTGGATTTTTGCACAGGAATGTGCCAAGGAAGAATAACACCTTACAGGAGGAACAGCACCCTACAAGAGCACCAGTGCTACCATTTTAAAGGTACAAAACACCCCTGATATTTATCCCTACCAAATAGTTAAGAGGCTGGTGCTTTACAACTTTTCCTGTTTCTCCAAACAGACCTAGAATTTGAGGATAGTGTTGCTCTATTAATGGCCACATCTACCTGCAAGGCACAGAAAGCCCAGAAGCAGCTCATTGGGTATTTTTGCTATTGACACTGACCTGAACTTTGCTGTTGCACATGGCATTAGGGCACAATTTCCTCCTTTCTTTGAATCTCTTCTGTATGAATAAAGAACCTGAAAATAAACAATTATTATAGATTATTAACTAAAAGGAAGAGGAAGATGATACAAATCCATCTGCTTTTCCCAAATGTGACAGAATCAACATGTTTTTTTTCCTCATAAACTTGCAACAAGCTCAAGAGTTAATACCCATGAGATGGCAGTCCACTTTGATTTTTCTGTAAGACATTTTGCCAGTGTACACTTATTTTCTGCTACTTATTAAGTAGTAACAGTGAAGTAGCCTGATGACCCTGAGCTGAGTAAAATTTCTTTTCACGTGCTCTGTGATCTCACAGTAAATTTTGAGTTCAAAACAGTTGTGTTGTGCTTTATCAGCTTTCTTCACAAATATCAGAAGTGGTCAAAACACACATTTCAGATTTGACTAGTTAAAAAAAAAGTTTTCTTTGCAGTGCATCTAGTTGTTGAACTTGTACATAGAAAGTTATGTTAAATGTTGTAATGTTTCATAAAGAAGTATTTGGTTGCCCACGGAGTAAGCAAGACAAAAGATACTTGCTAAGCTAGTTACTTGCAAAGACTTCACTACTGTAGGATACCAGACTGCTTTGAGAACCATCCTTGGTGTCCACCATGAGATTTTACCTTGCCATGGGGATCGCCACCTCTGTCCTCATGCTTAAGCAATACAGGAATGTGTGACATCGTATTGACAAGTTAATTAATAGTGACTGCCATGTTTAAACTTAACTAATTAGGGCAACCTAGTGGTTGTTGCAGCACTAGCAGAGGAAATAAAGAACCTCATTCAAATTCCTACTATCAGTTTGGGATTAATTTGTTCAAATGATTTAAGCTGTACACATGAGGGAATTTGGACTTCTGGCAATCATATCCTTTGGTGGATTTCTCTGTAAAGCACATTCACATCCATACTGCTACTATTTCAATCATGGACATTAATTTCCTACTGCCTTCTGGACTTTGGGTTTCTGTGCCCTTCAGACTACAGCTAAATGTATGTATATATGTATTTTAGGAGCTATATTGTCTTTGCATTAGTGTAACACTGAACTGGAGCTGCACTAAGGAATGAAAGGTCGTTTCTTACACAGCATTATGTACAAGTGATATGATCAAAGTGTTCCTTTGTTTGGCTTCATTTCCATAGTCTCATACTAAACACAGGAGGATTCTTGGCCAAGAAGGCTGTTCAATGTCTACATTAAACTAAAGCCCATTGAGAACAGCTCTTCCACAGCAGCTATTTGTCACTTTGCCATTTGGTCTCCTTCCCTCTTGTCTTGACTTTTGGCTGAAATGCTTTTGCGTATTCTCGCAGGCTGCAGAGCACACATCGCTATTCAATCTATTTCGCTCTTACTTCATTCAGACCAACTCAAGATAGCTTTACTTACAGTAATTCCTGGGGCAAACAATTGCTTATTGATACACTGCCAAGGCTATACTTAGCCCAAATCTAGAGGATATTTTCTCCCATTCTCTCTGCCTTCTCATTTTGAACAACCACTCCTAAGCTACCTACTTCACTGGAAAGTGGGTGTGCACTTGGGACTACATTGGTAAGGATCTGCCACTATCACTGTACAAAGTGACATAAGTGAAGTAAAGCAAGCTTATCTTTTCACTCTGAGCATGCAGAATTGTGGGCACACTGTATCTATGGCTGTATTTAATGTGTTGGAATGAAGGTACCAGTCCCTTGGTACCCAGTCTTGGGCAATGCTTCTAAGGCAGCTTTGTCTCACATGCTACAGTATTAATCTGATACACAAGCTGGTTTTGTCCAAAGTGCAAAAAGTACTCAAGCCTGCTTGAATTTCAGGCTTCACTTGCAGTGTCTGGCTTGTAGGACTCAATCTGATCTCTGGACAAATACCTTTAGAAGATTCTGTGGGTCACCAATAGCTGCTTTTTACAGGGCAGCAGGGATCCCAACCTGAGGGTGAGCTATGAACATGTCAGCTAAGGCTGCAATTCTGTCATTCCAGAGGTAGATACTGTATCAATCAATATTGTTGTCCTTAACTATTTAAATACAAATGTTTTTTTTAAGTATTCATGTCTAGGAGGTCTGGTGCCTCATTAAAGCCGGTTCCAGCGTGCCACAAAAATACTGAGGACTGTGGTCCTTAACAAATTACGTAACCAAATGTTCCCAATGTCTGGTCTAGTACTGACCTCTAACGCTTTGTCCGTGTATGCTGATGAACACCTCTCATACACTACGCCAGGAGCAGGACGGAAAGGTCTGGGAAGCCTTTGGGAAGGCCTGGCACCTCAATTCTAAGGAAGAGGAAGCTTGCTATTACAAGGTGTGGCCTGCAGACAAAGAAGTCTCCCTTGCCGCGCTACAGGTGCTGCCTTCTGGGGAGGGGGCCCGGTAGTGGCCCAAGCAGTGCCCTGGGTGCGAAGGACACTCAGAGTTTAAGGGATGGCAGGGGTCTGAGGGGCGGTAGGTTCGAGGGGTGCGCAGGCTCTAAAAGGCAGCTGGAGTTCGAGCGGTGCCCGGAGCCTGAGGCGTTCTCGCCTCCCGGCGGCGCTCGCGCGGCCTCAAGCCCGCCTGAGGCGGGAAACTCGGCAGAGCGCACAGGCGCCACGGCCGCGCGCACGCTGACTGGCTTAGCCGGCACGGCCCCGGGACACCGGCGGACAGAGCCTCGCGGTGTCACGGCGGACTCGCAACGGAGTGGCATCGCGGAGCCAGAGGGAATCAAAGACAAGACGAGCCTCGCTGCCCTCTTGCGATGTTCGGAGACGTGGCCCGCTCCCGAGGCGCGGCGCGGTCGCACTCACAGGACTAAGAGCAGAGCTCCGTGTCAGAGCATGCGCCAGCGGCCTCAGGCCCTCGGTGAGAGGACGCAGCCTCGGTGACTTGGGTTCGGAGGCTGCAGCGCGCATGTGGACATCGCCCCCTGCAGCGTAGCCGAGCGGCCGCCTGGGGGCGGCAGAGCCCGAACCTGCGCGTGCCTCCCGCCCCGCCAGAAGGGCGCCGCCGTCACCCCCGCGCAGCCAGCGGTAGGACAGGCACCTGCCCTTCCAGCCCTGCTGAAACGGGGCCGCCTTCCAAAGGACCAAGAATGGTATGTCTCCCGAATAACAGCCACCCCCAGGAGGCAACGCCCCCGCGAAATACCTTTTTTAACAACAAAATCCTCAGAGCGGCGCCGTACGAACTGACGACAAACATCCCCGATCCCTTCCTCACACGTCTGGAATGTCTCTTCAGCTTTACCATGCAGCTCTCCACAGGTGCCATCCAAGTGCCTCATTGTTTACTGAAGCAACCCCCACTCACAACCAACATCTGCCTTTCCCGCCCAAGGGAGCAACCTGCACCCCACCATTACCAGTTACTTGGGTAAGTGCTCTACATCAGTTCCTCCCCCCTCGTTAACTCCTACTCTGGGCACATCATACTTCTGTGGAGTTTCTATACCCCCATGCTGTTCGTTTAAATATTGAAAATATCATAGAATCAACCAGGTTGGAAGAGACCTCCAAGATCATCCAGGCCAACCTAGCACCCAGCCCTAGCCAATGAACTAGACCATGGCACTAAGTGCCTCATCCGCTTTGCTTGAACACCTCCAGGGGTGGCGACTCCATCACCTCCCTGGGCAGCCCATTCCAATGCCAATCACTCTCTCTGCCAACAACTTCCTCCTAACATCCAGCCTAGACCTCACCCCGCACAACTTGAGAATGTGTCCCCTTGTTCTATTGCTGGTTGCCTGGCAGAAGAGACCAACCCCCACCTGGCTACAATCTTCCTTCAGGTAGTTGTAGACAACAATGAGGTCACCCTTGAGCCTTCTCTTCTCCAGGCTGCATGACCCCAGCACATTATGGGCCCATAAGCACTATTTTCCTCTCCCCAAAGAAGGTGTTCCTGTGACCATAACAGAGCTGTGATATCAGTGCACGGAGGTTCCAGGAAAACAGGTGTAGGTGACTATTAGTAGGACAAAGGCCAAGTGTAGGTTCAGCAGCTACTGGGTCTATAGGTCACAGCACCAGAGTGTACTTAAACAGCAATACAACAAGGAGTGTGGAACCTAAGATAACCACTTTTTTGGGAGATGGAAGTGTAACTCCAACCTTTTGTTTAGAGAAAACTTCCAGCTCTCAGGAGAGCATGTACTGATATAAGCACAACTGGCACAAGTGCAGCTAAACCTAAGACTCCAGAATAAAACTCTGCAGATTTTAATACTTAAGCCCCAACTGCTGTTGTCAAAAGACAGAAGTTGAAATTTATTCTCACAAATGACTAACAAACCAGCACATGCACTCAGGCTGCATAAAGTGATGTTCTGTAAAAGTTTCATTTCCAGTAGAAACGGTAATGCCATTTCGAAACCCAAAAGCTACAGGTAAAGAGAAAAATATTACATCTTAACAAAAAAGATTTATTCTGACTAAACAAAATGTACAATGTTTCCCAAACGGTGGCAAGTTTTCATGACTCTCTGAAGTCTGCAGGTCCATTGAGTAACTCAAACACTTCTTACATTGCAGTTTGATCAAACTACTTTTTGCCAGACTTCTTTATTCCACCGCTGGCTGCCAAAAGAAACAACACAACTGGTTAGACAACTGTTACAGAGCTTAGCTGCAAGTTTAGTTCCTCATAAAGTCAAATCCCCACTAGACTGTCTGTAAAGCTCATATCCCCACTGGTGAAATCTTTTTGCATGTGTTACTCTTGCAGGTTTGTGATTTCATGTCATTTACTTGAAAGGAATAAATTACCTAATATTAGAACCCAAGTTCCTCCTGGAACCAAACACAAAAAATCTAAACCAGAACTAAGTATTTCAGTAATTCCTTTCTTCCTCCATGACCATCCTCTATGATTTATTTCTTAGACAGCAGAAGTATCATCTGGTCAAGTCAAATTCAAGGCTAAGGGAATAAAATAATTGGTATCCTTACAACAACCAGAATCCTCATCTGGAATCAAAGCTCTATAGAAGCAGGTACTGCAATTACAACAATTCCAGTTCTCTGGAATTATCTGTCTCTGCAGTCTCTACAATTGAAGAGACTAAAGCAGAGTGAAAGAACACAACATAATAACACAGCGATGAGCATGGCATTTTGGTAAGTGTGGAGTTTTACACCATGTGTCACGCGTGAGCAGTGGAAAGGGAAGAAAACAGCAAGGCTACAGCAAGACAGGCTGCAAGGGCTAATGGTCAACAACAGACTTTGCACTGCAGTATGATTCTAACAGCACTGCCAGCCCTCCCACAATAATGTAATAAGCACTGTCTGCTTTGACAAGCATTGGACAAGGACCAGATGATTAGAAAATGGCAGGAAAGGACTACAAAGAAATCTGTAAGCTGAAGTGCCTGAAGTAGTAAAAGTTTAGGATGGCAGGGACACTGAAGAGAGGCTCATCAAATTGTTTTGCATTGAAGGCATTCTGAGTCCCACAATGCACATTTTTTGTACATCAAAAAAATAAGAGGAGCTGTATCAATTTGAAATAAGTAAGAAATATCCCAAGTCAGTGGGACTGGCTGGCATTTCCTCCAAGAGCTCTGACAAGGGGTAATATGAAAATACAGAACTGTTGGCTAAGATTTGAAACTCTGCATTACAGCCACAGTGTCAGAGGATTGATAGTGTGTCAGCACAGCTCCCAGATACAGAGCGGGGTTCTGTAAAGAACCAGGAAACTATAAACCAGCAAGTCTGACTTTCAACTCTGAGAAGGTAACAGCCTGTAATAAAGCAAGAGGATAACCAGAGTCCTGAGTGAACTAACAGGACCTCTGCAAATGGTAAATCCCTCCTAACTGACTTGCTGAGACTCTGAGGTTAAGTGTGTGGATAGAGAATTCAGGGAAATCCGTATTTTCAAACAGCATTGCTGGAATTCTGTAGCAAAGGTTGCTAGCGAAATTTAGTTACTACGGGGTTGCTAGAAAGGTCTTCCTGGTAGCTTTTAAGCCTGAAAGCTTGCTAAAGGATAGGAAGCAAAGTCTATGCAGAATAGGAAAGTGATTGGTCACTTTAATAGACCACAGGTGAAACACACCTAGAAGAAACAGGATGAGTGCACCATATATTATCTCCAATTCAGTCCTTGTAAATGCTGGAGACTGCACAGACTCACATCACCACTATTTCTTCTGCCAGGCAACCAGCAACAGAACAAGGGGACATAGTCTCAAGTTGTGCCAGGGGAGGTCTAGGCTGGATGTTAGGAGGAAGTTCTTGCCAGAGAGTGATTGGCATTGGAATAGGCTGCCCAGGGAGGTGGTGGAGTTGTCGTCCCTGGATAAGGCACTTAGTGCCCTGGTCTAGTTGACTGGACAGGGCTGGATGATAGGTTGGACTGGATGATCTTAGAGGTCTCTTCCAACCTGGTTGATTCTATGATTCTATCTCCTACTATCACTATCTGAGACAAAGATTAGGCTTAGTACACCATCAAGATGCATGCTGCAAATCTTCTGTGACACACTGTACTTTACAGTCACTTATCCAAAACAGGTAAAGCCAGGTAACTTTCAGTCACAGTGCTTTTTTGATGCCAGGAATCTACTGCTTTTGAAGAAATTCAGCCTTTTAAAAGTACAAGTACTGGATTTGTTAAACTTTCAGGACTGTGACAAAGCCCTGTGTGTAACATATCCGGAAATTAAAAGGATGCTATGATAAAATAAGAGCAAAAACATCTCTGGTGTTCATGTCAGAACAGGTTCACATGCCAGAAACACTGTTACATCTGCTAAATCAGCACCTGCATCAAGTAATTTGGAAATTAAATTACACAGTGAAAGGAAAATACCCTCAAAATTAGCCTGAATTTGCTACTTCCCGTTTGCCCCTGCCATCAACTGAGTGGTATATTTTAACCAACCCAGAGGTGCACGCCTCTTTATGTTTGTCAAGCAGAACCATTAATGTTTTGGAAGCCAGCAAGCCATCTGTTTTTCCTGTCAGTATGGCACTTCACTTACCCAGGGGCCCTTTTCCAGCAGCCTTTGCTTTCATTTCCTCAAGTTTCTTTTGCTCCTCCTTCTGCTTTTGTTTAAATGCCAGGTCTGTCTAAAGAAAAGAACAACAGTGTTTGTCAACATCCCCTCTCCTCCAAAAAAATCAAAAGCAACGGACAAGCAATGAAAAACAAAATTGCTGCCTTAACAGCAATAAAAACCTGAGTGATCTGGGATGGTTGAATTCCACTAAATATGCAAAACTTTGCAGAACTATGACAGTTTTTGTACTGTACCTGAATGCACTGACCAAACTTTAACTTTGTACATTTGATCTTTCTGAAATTCATCCCACACCACTTCCTCTGGCACTTCATTCTGCACTCTGAAGGATAGAATTTTGCACTAAAACAATTCATTTGCCACCAGTGATACTGGGAGCCTAGCACACAAGTGCTGACTAGCAATAACACTTGGGTTATATGAGATATATGAAAAACAAAAGGTTGCTTTTACTTAAAAATACATTCATTTCCAAAACCTTCCATACGTGTGGCACTATTTTTGCCAAGTTTAATCCATCTGTATTAATTCCAAGAAACCCAATGAGACTGTTGGTAAATTGTGGCACAGTTTACTATTCCATGCTCCCTGCTAAACCCACCTCCAGACTGCTCAGGCATACTCTGACCCTTACAGACACATTCTTTACAGACATCAAGGCTGAAAGGGTCCACAGGCCTTGGCACTCAGGATTTGGGGTAATTTAACTAAGGACCTTTACAATTGGGACTTTATAAGATTATTCAGCAATCCAGGCCATGGCTCAGTCAAGTTTCTAACCGGAAAACTTCTTTAAGCTAGAGCTTCCCTTACTGCAGTCTAAGCCTATTACTTCTCTTAACTACCCCACTCAGAACAGCATATTCTGCTTCTCTCTCCAGATTTTTCACTATTTATTTGTTTGTTTTCCTGCAGACTCCTGTGTTTTTCTTAGTAAATCAAACCCTATTTATCCACTTCTGGGTTTTTTTCTTGCAGTGTATTGCTTGCAGTATTGCAGTGCTGAGAGGAAAAAGAAATATTATTATGTTATGCTTAACACACAAGACTCTGTTTGTACATCTTATATGTTTTTCTTCTTTTGCAACACCTGATTTTGCAGGTTCACATTCAGTCTATGACCCAAGTATCAGACCATTTCAGGTAGAGGAGTTTAATCTGGAGTTTGGCCATTCATTCTCCTTGGATTTTGTAGGTCTACCAAAGAACAGGACTTTGCATACCTGCATAATTAAATCAAACATTTCTTTTCCAGCTTCTTCCAACTGGTTAAGATTACTTTGACCACTAATCTCTGACAATCTGCGGTCCCTGCAAATTTGTCTTCTACAAAGAGAATAAGCTGCAATGTCAGTTAGCCAATCATCCAACTAATCAAAGCATTACTAATGACCAGCACTTATCAAAGCATTACTTAAAACTCTGATCGATTACAAAATGTTGCAAACCCTCACTCAAAATGTTCTTGCAGTCAGACATCGAATCGTCAGTGACTGCCTTCAGAATGTGTCACTCCGATGAGTTGCCTTCCATCACCTTCTGAGGACCTGTTCCTGCCTTGTGTTTCAGAACACGGCATGAGCTCACATCAAGATCCCCTATCTACAAGTTTTCCCCTTCTTTGCAGAGCACCGTCCTGCTGCAGGAAATCACTGGTTGGACTAAAATCTGTCCTGGCTGTTCATTTTCACACGAGTATGGCTTGGATCCTTATAAGCACTTTACTGCTTCCACCATCTCTCCAACAATGCAGCTGGTTTAGAAAGCGATGCTGTTGGAGGCTTCTCCCCCTTTTTCAAAGGCCCATCATGCCTGTCTTTTTCCAGCCACCGTTGTCTCACCCATCCTCGACCATCCTCAGAGCAAGTTTACACCCTTACGTTTCAGTATCTCACACACGAGACGGCCCAGTACCTAATTTACTTAAACTGCTCGATAATCTTCCGCTTTCGTCTCTTGTCCTCTGCTCTGCGACGGCGTTAATTTGCGAGAAGGCCGCTGGTGCTCTGGGACACCAGATCCTCTCTTACTCATCACCGCTGCGTTTACCGTGAACACAGAGAGGAGGCGGGCACAAAAAACCTGTAAACTTGGGACCGTGGAAGGCAGCGGATCACCGTGGGGTCTCTTATGGCCGTGAGCTTTACCGTCAGAACGACATTTAGCGAAACGTGACGTTTCACATTGCGTGTATTGCCGTGGAGAGCTGAGCCCAGGCTATCGTGAAGGCGGAAAGGCGGAGAGCAACTCTGCCACAAACGGGGCCGTTGCCCAAGCCAGAGCCGAGCGGTGCCGACCTGGTGCCGCTGGCCCGGTACCGCAGCAGCCCCCCGGGACTCGCCCACCGCCCTACCTCGTCCAGGTCTTTCGACTGCTTCTTCGGCTGCTTTAGCGGCTTCTTCTTGCCGCCTGAAAAGACAGAGGACACAGTGAGGCCCGGAGCGGGAGAGAGGGGCAGGCGGCACGGGGGACCCGAATTCAGCCGTACCTTCTCGGCCCGACATGGTGCCCGTCTCGCTCCGCTCTGTTCCGTTCCGCCGCCTCTCGCCCGAGAGCGCGCGCACACGCGGGCCCGCGCCCTGAGCCGCCGCTTCCGCCTGGCCCTGCGCGGCCACCGTAGCACTTCCGCCGCCGCTTCCGCCTCAGGGGCCGGGTAGGGTTGGGTCCCGGGCAGGTAGGAGGTGCTGCTTTGGCTGCGTCACCGTGGCGGGGACTGACAGCCTCGGTGGGCCCCTCGAGGACAGCTGCCCGGTGGAGACCAGCGGGTCGGCCTGGCCCGTCCCGGCCTCGTCTCCGCCACACACAGAACGCCGGGCTGCACATGGCGCTGGCGGCGGCGGGCGCGGCCTAGGCGGGGGCTGTAGCGAGAAGCCCCCCCCACGGCGGGCCGCTCTTTCCCACCGGTCGTCTACTGTGGCTGAGGTGAGACCAGTGCTGCTTCCCGGGCCTGCGTGTGGGTACCAGAGACGGTAGCGGTCTCGTCGTGCTGGCTGTAGGGTGCTGGGAGCCTAGGCTTTCATCGCTGCGTGCTGCTAGAGGGAAGGGATCGGTCATGTGGGAAAACCAGACTTTTACCCTCTCAGGCATGAAAAGTATAGCGGTGGGGTGTGGTGGCCTGTCGGAAATTCTAGTTTTATACCTTGTCAGCAGAAAACAAACAACCCCCCCCCAAATACCTCCACAAACAACTGCTGCAAAGTAAGACAGGACCCGTAAAAGCCAGTTTTACCACCATTTTCGTGTGCGGGAAGTAACAGGGGTGTGAACACTTTGAAAGAATATTTGTGTCAATGACTGCAGACCGACGAACATTACTTTCTTACAAGAAGATGAAAGAGGTGGACAAGGATTATCTCAGATGAAACTTAAATAACTGTCTTAGGTCCTGTTAGCTAGGACTATGAATGCTTTCTTTTCCATCTATCCATATAAAAATCTCAACTTTTACTCTCTCAATAGCCAGAGTACTTGGTAAAACTGTTTGTGTGGTAGTGCCACTACAAAAATCCTGCAGACAAAGTTCACCTTAACATGGAAAACTCTTTTATTTTTTTTTAAACTATGCAGCAGCTATCAAGCTTTCTTAATAGTTCATGGTTTTACATTGCATTACTCACAACCTAATACAGTGAAACTCATAGAATGGTTCAAGTTGGAAGGGACCTCTAGGATCATCCAGTTCCAACCCCCTACCATAGGCAGGGACATTTCCCACTAGAACAGGTCACTCAAGGCCTCATCCAACCTGGCCTTGAACACCTCCAGGGAAGGAGCAGCCACAGCCTCCCTGGGCAACCTGTGCCAGTGTCTCACCACCCTCACTGGAAAGAACTTCTTAACATCTAGTTTGAATTTCCCTCTGCCAGTTTAAACCCATTACTCCTTGTCCTGTCATTACAAGACTTTGTCAGTAGTCCCTCCCCAGCCTTCCTGCAGGCCCCCTTCAAATACTGGAAGGTGACTACAAGGTTTTCTCTAAGTCTTCTTTTCTTCAGGCTGCAGATCCCTAACTTTTGTAGACTGTCCTCATAGCAGAGGTGCTGCAGCCCTCTGAGCATCTTCGTGATCTCCTCAGGACTCACACTAACAGTTTGATGTCCTTCTTGTGTTGGAGTCTCCAGATGTGCACACTTCATATAAAACATTTACTAGTTTTCTTGTTTACAGATTTTTAGAGCAATAACCTCAGTATGAAATTACAATCTTTTTACAGATCAGTACCATAACCAGCAGTCTGCTTTTGCAGTGCAAGCAGGACTTTTAAACTCATTTTAAAATGTAACCCCAGCTCTATGTTCACTACCTAATATTTTTCTGGGTTTGTGGCTCTTTTTATGTTTCAGTTTTGTAGGCAATCTCTTGGCAATATTTTTGTTTGTTTCAGCACTGCTGTACTTTCTCTTTGTGCTTGACAGTTTGTATTTTCATTCATCAGCACTTCATATATCTGTAGAGTGCAAGATAAAGGGAATGACTAGTCCCCGCTTCTTTTCACATCAAGATTTTTTTACTCCTCTCTGTCTTTTTAGCTTTTCTTCTGCAGACTTGTTAGTACCTGTGACATGGTGCAGCAAACTCACCTGTGAGTGCACAAGCCACAGTTTCATACGGCAGTCACTTCTGTGCCAAAGCGTTAAATTACTCTGAAGTTACTCATGCTAGTACTGGATCTGCACATGGCCATTTTTAGTGCTGTGAGTGAATTAGTAATGAAAAAGAATGGTGGAAGTACTTCCTAAGAACAGGAAAGCGGGAATCTGTGGTGGAACTACCCTCTGTTGAAAACTGTGGAAAGGTCTCTAGGTAAGTGATGGTGTAAAACTAGTGATGGTTTAACCATTCTTGAATTGTGCTGGTTTTGATACACATGAGGTGTTGGTCAGCCATACTTCAATAACTTTTCTTTTTCTTCTTCATCCTTGTAGCACTTTTATCAAGACATGGGGCCAATGAAATATAAGTCAAGTGTGTCCTCGATGTCCTGTGGTCTGCAGTATCACCATTCATTGATAAAGTGGAGTCCAAAAATGAATATACACATAGTGCGGACTTACTGCTCATCAGCACCTAAGAGGCCTGAAGCCAAATCTGCAGTAGAGGTGGCCACTGCTCTTTTTCATCGTCTGACAGAAGCTGGGACTGTTATGGGGAAAAACTCCCTTCAGAAAATGTCTGCAACGTGCAAGAGCTGGTGGGACAGATACGAAGAGTTTGTTGGAATTAATGAAGTTCGAGAGGCTCAGGGAAAAGTGACAGAGGTAATCAAGAAAATAATGTGGAAATTTGAAAGTTATTAGTTAAGCTACATGGAGTATAAACACTGACTGTGAGTCAAAAAGGAATATCCAAGGAGAATCATGTCAGGTGTTTTTGGTCTTTGTAGATACTATGCACGTTAGTAACTATAGTATATCCCTTAGATTGAAATGGAATGTGCTTTGGCTTGTTAGTGGTTTTTCTTTTTCCTATAATTCATGTGTTACTGATTTAGATCTGCCTGGTAATAAGTCTCTAAAAAACATTACTCCTTTCATTTCAGGCTGAAAATGTCTTTATGATAGCCCGAGGGATAGTGCGAGAGGCTCGTGAAAGTGTAGAAGCCCAGCAGATCAAACTGAAGGAAATTCGGGATCGCTTAGACAGAGTCTCTCGGGATGACACCCAATATTTGGAACTGGCTACTCTGGAGCATAGGTTGCTGCAGGTAATTTGTTGGTGCTTCAATACTAGCAAAAGAGATTTAATTGCTTTGCTTCCATCACTAGTTCTTGTAGATGCAATTCGTTTCTGAAGTACTGTTATTCAAGTTAGTTTCTTGTGATAATTGTTTCAGTTAATTATAACAATGCTTTGATCTGCTCTGCAAATTGTATGTGTTAATGCTAAAATAAGGTAGTACATTTAGAGCAGAAAGCTGGAAATAGTGACTCTAGAAAATTGTTGTATACCTGTATGTGAGTAGTCAACAAAAAGCTGAGATTCAATGAATTAACCTTCCCTGTGATGAGAAGAGGAGGCTCAGGGGTGACCTCATTGCTGTCTACAACTACCTGAAGGGAGGCTGTAGCCAGATGGGGTTTGGTCTCTTCTCCCAGGCAACTGGCAACAGAACAAGGGGACACAGTCTCAAGTTGTGCCAGGGGAGGTCTAGGCTGGATGTTAGGAGGAAGTTGTTGGCAGAGAGAGTGATTGGCATTGGAATGGGCTGCCCAGGGAGGTGGTGGAGTCGCCATCCCTGGAGGTGTTCAAGCAAAGACTGAATGGGGCACTTAGTGCCATGGTCTAGTTGAGTGGATAAGGCTGGGTGATAAGTTGTCCTGGATGATCTTGGAGGTCTCTTCCAACCTGGTTGATTCTATGATTCTATGATTTTATGATTCTATGAGTGAAGCTCCTTTATGGTTACTAATCCATGAACACTCTCCAAGCTGCTTTCAGTATAACTGTGGCACCCAGGAAACTCAGTAAATCTTTTGTCAGAGAACAGGCGAAGCAAGGCTACTCCATGAGGGAGGGCAAGCAAGATGATGAGCCTGACCACAGCACAGGCTAGGGCAGTAGCCTTGTAACGGTGCCTCTGCTGGATCCGCCAAGCAGGGATGGAGACAGGAATGTGTGTTAACAGTCCATCAATCAGAGATAAAGACAAGGGACAATGTCAATCCAGGAAACCCAGAAGAAAATGCAGGAAAAGGATGAAACAAGCCTGGAAACAGGTACACCTGTGGCAAAGCTCAGGCAAGAAATGGGTACCAATGCCTGAGCTTAAACTGAGCTCCCTGGTCAGAGAACAGAGCATCGTGGAAGAACTAGGGAGCTGCAGTAGTCTGAACAAGGGATCAGGTCTGTCGATGAGACTTAAAAGAGTAAAGCTCTGCATACCTATGAAGAAAGGCAGAACTCAGGTCACCACTGTCTGTAAGGTGGTGATGTCATCTTACAGAAAAAATACAGGCTTGGAAGAATGAGAATATTTGTGAAAGATTTGGGGAGAAAGGGAAGATGTTTGTCTGTGAGCAGCATAAGGAAGAAAATAAGAGGAATAAGAAGCTTGTGTTCATAAGATGAATCATTCCAGTCTTATTTTCACTTTCCACTTAGAGGATTTAGAACTGGAGAAGTATAGTAAAGATAGTATTGAAGAAGTAAGCAGGGATATAAAAGTGATTGCTACAGGAAGAGAGGAAGTCGTCCTACTCGTATTCCTTTTCTGCTATCAGCATGCAACAGATTCTTGTGTAGAAGGTCTTCAGCTGTAATTTCTGATGACCTTTTCCATTTCTCAGGTTTGACTTAAAATGATGTCTGATTGACTTTAAGTAGAATTAATAAAGAAAACCTCACATCAAAAGGAAAAATTCTGAGACAACTAATGGATATTCATAATGCATTGGGGTTTTGCTGGGGGATTTTTAGTATAGGCTTCATAGCTTCATATTGTACCTTCTGCTTCAAATGGCTGTGTTTCTTGCAGGAAGAGAAGAGGTACCGAGCTGCATATATAAATGCAGAGGAATCTGAGAGAGAAAAATTTGCTCTTTTCTCTGCAGCTGTAAGAGAAAGTCATGAAAAAGAGCGAACAAGAGCTGAAAAAACAAAGAACTGGTCTATTATTGGTTCTGTCCTGGGAGCCATTATAGGTGTTCTTGGTTCCACCTATGTTAATCGAGTAAGGCTGCAAGAGCTGAAAGTCTTGGTGCTTGAAGCACAGAAGGGCCCAATAAATTTGCAAGAAGCCATCAAGGAACAGGCCTCCAGCTATTACTTACAGCAAAAGGATCTCAGTGATGTCATAGCAGACCTGAAAAGCGTGCTCCAAACAAGGACGTCACAGGAAATAAAAGGCAGCACTTTGTTAACTAGAGAAGACAAGAATAACGCCATGAAAATAGATTCTCTTTTAACCCCTTTAAACGAACAGCTCAACTACACAAAACAAATCAGTTTGTGTCTCGGAACTTTACAGCAGCAGTTGAGCAGTCTGCAGGAGAGCATAGCACAAGTCGTTGCTGAAATGCAGGCTGTTAAAGTTGCAGTCCATTCTAGACCAGTGGAAAGAGTGACACCAAGGTCGTCAGCAGAGGGCAAGAGCCAGACCTCTGCCGTGAGAGATGTCATTTTAGAATTGTGTGATACCGAGCGGAGACTGGAAACACAAATCAAGAGAAATTCTATTTACAGCACCGCAGTGACATGTGCTGTGTTTGCCATTACTCTGCCAGTACTCTATGTGATCCTTAAAGGGAACTGAGCTCTAATTAATTACCACAATTTACTAGATTAATAAAAGTAAACTTGCACTCTGAGTACTTGGAGTACAAGTCCAAATGAAGTTGTGTTAGTGTTTCTCCTTCTGCTTTCTCTTGAGTATCTGGAAAATGGGAAAAGACTTTGTCTATCTGCTGCTGCAGGCTCCATGTTAACAGTCTCTGTCACGCATTGTGGCTTTTAACTCCTCAAGTGATGGAAAATCCACAGTTTCATCTGTTAATTCATTCACTGCTGCACTCTCTTGCTGTCTTTTCTGTGTCCTGCAAGTCAGTGGCTTTTCACTCTGGTATTGTATTCCCAACCGTCTGTTCAAATGATTTTTTCATCTGTCATTTCTCTAAGTGCCTCACATGAAACCCTTTAAAATATTGCTTCTGATTTCTTCATAGTTTTGCACTTTGACCATACATAAAACATGCAGGGTCGTTTTACCAAGGGGGTAGAAATATTTGCCCTGATGTGGTTTTGGTTTAGTTTGTTTTTCAGTTCTAGATACAATGCAGTGACTTGTGACATGCTGAAGAGCGGGGGGCATGTAAATAAGGAGGATTGAAGTTGGCATCATATAGTGTTGCCTCACAGACAGGTGGTGTGTTTAGAATACATTTATGTTAAGATTGGTAACTTTTCCTTAAGGCGGTTTTATCACAAAGTATCCAAATTATTGCTGGAGTTTTAGCTGTCTGTTACCAACACCTCCCAAGTCTTTAAAGACTTTTAGGCGGGGAAAGAGGAAAAGGACTCAGATACGGAGAAGTATTCAGTATGATAATGTTTATTCTGCAGGTGCAAGCCAATGATCCTTTCTCCACAGATCATTAACCTGTCATTCCTTAGGTATTTTGTGGTTTTAGTA
This sequence comes from Tricholaema leucomelas, assembly GCA_013400475.1. Lineage (NCBI taxonomy): Eukaryota > Metazoa > Chordata > Aves > Piciformes > Lybiidae > Tricholaema lacrymosa > Tricholaema leucomelas. The sequence continues at coordinate 107,234 of WAAF01002626.1, read as the reverse complement.
ATGAACTGTGGAGCAATCACTTTCTTATCCTCACTGGTATCTCTTTGGCGCTTACTCCAGTTTTTATTCTTGTTTTGATTTTGTCATATCTGGAAATTGAAATGCTACTCTACAGCAGGTGCTTTCAAGCTGGTACATTAGTGATAATAGTGTTATGCAAACTACTCCAAAAGAATATTTGGAAAAAAGCTGTCTGTTTTTCCTGGAAGGATGAGGAATGGTTGAAAGAAGTAAAAGGCTTATCAGTATCTGTGTGTGGCCTCACATGCAGTTGTTCGTATCGCTGTTACAAGAAATAGTTTTCTCCCTGGTGTGATGGCAGTAGATGAGCAAATTAGATATTGAGCTCTTGCTCTATGAGCACTTCTGTGGAAGGTTTGCAGAGAAAGGATTGACAAGCTCACCTCGTGCTGTAATGCCTTTGTGTAAGCATTTAAGTTGTGCCTAGCATAGACTACTATAGTGGGTTTTTTTCTATCATCTCTTTCTAATTCCCTGTGCCCAGTAACCATACTAAAAAAGTTCGAAGTTTGGATGATAAGCTTCTAGGACTGTAAGATCTTTGGGACAGGGACATTTGCCCTATGAGGCACCAACTTCATTTGATATCATTAGATGCTATTAATACGTGACTGAATAAACAATATTAGAAAAAATCTCTGATATCTGTGATGATGATTCACTGCCTGTAAGAAAGCTGAAGTGTGCACAAGGTGGTAGCTCTGTCAAGAAGTACATTTACAGATCAGTACAGTGTTTGAAATCTCTAATATGTAATTTTCTCATAAGTATTTTTACAAGATATAGGTCTTGCAGGAGCTTGATGTGATTCAGAGACAAGTGTGTAATTAAAGGGGAAGGGATGGTACAATAGTTCTATTTGTAATTTTCCAGCGTGTGTCAATGAGAATTTTGTACTGGTTTTCCCCCCTCAGTTTAACTACATACAGTTAGGCCTCCTTATTATGTAAGTGGCTGAATTTTATCACAGTATCACACAGTATCACCAAGGTTGGAAGAGACCTCACAGATCATCAAGTCCAACCCTTTACCAGAGAGCTCAAGGCTAGACCATGGCACCAAGTGCCACGTCCAACCTTGCCTTGAACAGCTCCAGGGACGGCAACTCCACCACCTCCCTGGGCAGCCCATTCCAGTGTCCAATGACTCTCTCAGTGAAGAACTTTCTCCTCACCTCGAGCCTAAACTTCCCCCGGCGCAGCCTGAGGCTGTGTCCTCTCGTTCTGGTGCTGGCCACCTGAGAGAAGAGAGCAACCTCCCCCTGGCCACAACCACCCCTCAGGTAGTTGTAGACAGCAATAAGGTCACCCCTGAGCCTCCTCTTCTCCAGGCTAAACAATCCCAGCTCCCTCAGCCTCTCCTCGTAGGGCTGTGCTCGAGGCCTCTCACCAGCCTCGTCGCCCTTCTTTGGACACGCTCAAGCATCTCTATGTCCCTTCTAAACTGGGGGGGCCCAGAACTGAACACAGTACAGTGAATTTTAGATGTGTCTGAGCATGGCTTTTAGATGCAGCATGGCAGGCAGCTAAACTTGAGGCAGCACTCACTGAATTCTACTTGGTGTCATCAAAAATGAACAGAGGTCAGAGGCTAAAGTTGTATACAGTGAAGAAAAAACACAGACCCAAGGGTTGTTTACCATCACCTATAGTCTTGGGAAGAAAAATTCACTCATTGAGATCAGAAGCAGATAAATCTATGATAGCTGGAAGGTGTGGTACATATCAAGGTGCAAATAATGGGATTCCAGCCTTTGAAGACGCAGGAGAAGATTCTGTGTGCAGCATCCTGCAGCTGGCAGAACTCACTGCTGAAAGCGATTACTGTTTCTTCTCTTGTTTCCACCCTTCCTTGCTAAATCCTCCTATGTAAAGCGACAACAGAATAATTTCAATTAGGAGGGGGAAAACCTTGTAATTAACTGTGTCTATATAACAATTAGGAGGGCAGATTTGTACGTTCCCTGAATTCTGGATTAATCATCGCTTCATTGTGGCAATGATCTAAACATGTACTTTGGTGCTGTGCCCTATGCGTACCCCAAAGCCAGAAGGTGTGGCTGCCACAGTAGCAGCTGCGCCTGAGCTAGCCGAAGGCAGTATCCAGGGAGCCACTCTAACATAGCTGTGAGCATAATCTGCTCAGTACTTTACACTAAATCTTCACCATGGTAACACAGGCAGCAAATGCACAAGTCTGAACAGAAGCACAGCTGTAGAGAGGCATTGGTGTGAGCACTCAGGTACCTCTGCAGTGTCGACACTGATGTGCACAACACCCAGTGACACCTCTGTGCCAGTTTCCTGATGATTCAGCCATGGCTAAATAAATACTTCACTGTGCTCTTCTGGGCTATTTTATTTTTTGAAAGAGTGTTGTCTCCCTATGCATTATTATCAAAGGTTGTAATACATGGTTGAGATCTCCTTTTAGGATGAGGTCTCACACCTGTAACTTCCTCAACCAGAAAGTTCTTCTTGCTAAGGCCTCTCAAGGCTTAAGTTCTTGCTCTCTGTGAGCCAGATCCTCTCTGGGCAGGGTGGCTTAGCTACCTGGTGTCACAAACGCTCACCAGCCAGGAGGTGTAGTGGCTGCAGTAGTTCGTGTAGGGCTAGTGAGGCCAGAGAGTGACCTACACATTGTCTGTAGGTCAGAGAAAGGCAGCACTGATCCAAGTATTCCACTGTCAGTTAAGGCACAGAAAATTAAAGAGGGTACAGTGCAAGCAACAGGAAGCCCTTTGATAGATGTCGACTATAGGAAAATGGGTGGCAGTGGCCTGAGTTTGGCCCATGCTATTTTGAGTTCTTTCTGTGCTGTAAGAAACCACTAGTAACTCAAAAGCAAACAGCCTGGTGGCTATGGAAATAGCTTAATGAGGTCACTGCAGGCTTCTAACAGTAGGTGCATTCTGAGGAGAGTTGCCATTCCTTCCACTCATGAAAGGAACAGCAAATGTTGCTTATGAACACAGGACAGAAGCAATTGTACTTAGTGTCACAAGCAGGATATCTATTTATTAACACCTGAGTTTTGAATGTTCCAATGTTCTGAGATCCTGATTAGAAGTTGCAGATACTCTCATTGATTTCGTTGTAACTGTGTCTAGAAAAGACAGTTTCTTTCACACAATAACCTGAAAACAAGTTCTGGAGCTGAGCAGTGACAGAGATGTCTTGTTTACTTCAGAAGCAGGACTGAGATTTGCAGTAGGAGTGTGGTTCATGAGCTAGGAAAAGAGAGACAATGCTGGATTTGTCCATAATGTATTTAGAGCTGTATTTCATTGCCAGATTTTTGCCAGCAAGTTACACTTGTGACCTTGTCGCAAAGCAGAGAAGTGCAATTTCTAACGTTTGGCAATCGGTAGATAATCTAAGAAAGTGTGTGCTTAAGTACAGGGGGAAACAGTGGGGCCACAAGTTGTGATTCTAGGGAGAATTGAGCCTACAGATGTGGCAAGATTTTGGAGTTTTCATCGTGGCAATTTTTTTAAGAGAGTGTAGGTAAATACCACTTGCTTTGATACAGACAGAGGCAGACCCTGCCCTGGGAAAGGATGGATTTGGTCAAGAGCTTTTACACTTTTCTAAGACCTGCACTTCTCTCCTTTCTCTCCTTTCTCTCCTTTCTCTCTCTCCTTTCTCTCTCTCCTTTCTCTCTCTCCTTTCTCTCTCTCTTTTCTCTCTCTCCTTTCTCTCTCTTTTCTCTCTCTCCTTTCTCTCTCTCCTTTCTCTCCTTTCTCTCTCTCCTTTCTCTCCTTTCTCTCCTTTCTCTCTCTCCTTTCTCTCATCTGTGGTCAGTTTAATGCCCTGGTCTCCTTAGCACAGGTTATCCTACAGAGCAAGTTATAGTAGAACGAGAAAGTGTTCTGCTGGGGAAATGATAGCTCATTTTGCTATGGGCCATTTGGCATTAGGCACCAGGAGAAAGGGAGAGTGCACATTTGCACAGCTGCAATGAGCCATGACCCTGGAAGTATTGCCTTAGTCCTTTGGGTTTTTTTTTTTCAGCATCAGATTTGTAAGGTGATTTCTTGGCCAATTTTGAAATTCTGGACAAGGAGGTTCTTTTAAAGACTGTTTTTTATTAGAAATTTGCACAGTTCTATTGGGAGCCTTTAAATGACTGCCACCTGCATTGTCCTTTCTGTGAGTTTGCCTGAAGCAAGCTAGCCCATTAAAAATTGCTGTGTGTAAATACTGTGCTGATAAACTTCCCTGTGCTTCAAGAGTTCTTAAAACCAACCAACAAAAAGACATCACCTGGGTGAATTCAGTGATCCAATCACCCAACTCTCTCTACTAGTTTGATCCATGTAATCTTCTTCATTGCATACTTACAGTTCTTGGTCTTCATGGAGATAATTGTGACAGTCTGTGTGGCTAGAGCCTTCGCCTGTCACAGTGGAAAACTTGTTCTTGGTAACATTGGACATGTCGTGTGTAACTGCTTGGGGATAGTCACAAGCATCCCAAGCTTGTTTTACTGTGTTCTGCAGGGAGAAAACAAACCTGTGCAAGTAGGTAGGGGTGTGTGTGTGGGGTGTGTGTGTGTGTGTGTGTGTGTTCAGGGATTCTCACTCTGCTTGTGCAGGTTCTAGGATACTGAAACTGTTGAGGCCAAAATGGGTGCAAAGCATGTCTAAAAGCAGATCCTTAAACATCAACAGGCTGCTGCTAGCAAAACTCTAGGTGCACAAATGAGGATAATGAAGACCTTAATGCTGTCTCTAAATGTTCTCACAAGCCAAAAACTTGAAAGGAGCAGTCAGATTTGAAGTAGAGAGATTAAGTCAACCTTCTGTTGGTCCCTGAAATACTGCTCTAAATGCAGTTTATTCCCAGGAGCTATAGACAGTATGCAGATATCCCTTGTGACTTTCTTAACCTATCTCATCCCCTGCTTGGAGGGGAGGAAGAGTAAGAAGAAAATCAAAAGGAGCATAAGCAGCTGCTAGCCTTGTGATTATCATAATAGTTACATAAGGAACTTAGCTAACCTGCTTAGAACCAGACATGAACAAGGGCTTTTATAGAAGAGGATTCTTTATGGCTTTAAATGTATTTTTAAAAGCTTCTGAGCAAATGAAAATCAAAAATGGTATAAATTTGTTCCTCAGAAGGTTTGTTCTTTATGTGACTCTGTTTTCAGCTGTGTAATGTTTGAGGACTAGCTTTTTGCTGCAAAAGAATTTTGTGCAGACCAATCAAAACTCCTTCCTGGAGAGGGAATGTATAATCTCATGGTGGTTTTACAATATCCTTTTAACTCTGAAGGGTTGTGAGGAGGGTTAGGAGGGGAGCGCTATAATATCCTTCGTAGTGCTCAGAAGCTCTTCCTGCCCTGCTCCTGAGGCAGGGTCTGCAGCCAGCTCCTTGTGCCAGCCCTGCCGTGGGACAGAAGGAGAAGCTGCTTTTTTTGCAGTGTGCTCTCCTGGAGCATTTTGCTGTTTAGTTTGTTGTTGGTTTTTGGTGGTTTTTTTTTTATGTGAAGCTTGCAGATGTTTTTTGCCAGACAGAAGGGTCTGCAGGTTGGGACTGGCTCTGAAGGAAAGGCACAAAGGGGATTAGTGTTTTGAGTCAGAAATGGGTTGGAGCAAAGAAAAATTGGGGATTTTTTTAACGCTCTTAGTCACCCAAACTGGATTCTGGTGAAAGCAGTTTGAATGCATTTAAAGTGTCTCTGATCAGTAAGATGATTATACTCCGTTCAGTGAGCACTACCAGACGAGCAATTGAGTGGGTAGAGTGTGGTAATGAGATGGGTTTTGTCTGTGTGGGAAGAGGAACAAGTCAGGGATCGTCTCCTCCTGAGACTCTTCACAAGCTCTGTGTACAGTGGGCCCCAAGGACTCCTCAGCATAATGAAGTGCCAAGAAGCAAAAGGTTCAGAGAGGTAGCCAGTAGCCACCTCCAACATAATCCTTCTTTTGGGTAACTGTGATCATGCTGCTAGATCCTGGGGACTGTTCAGTCTCTCTAAAATTGCAGGTGTATTTTTCCTTCATAAATAGTCACTTTTTTTGGGGTTGGGGTGGAAGCATGAGAGGCTGATGGATGATAACAAAGTGAGCAGATATTTAATGACATTAATGGATATGGGACTTGCACCAACTATGTTCCTCTGAAATGTCAGAAATGCATGTGGGAGGGAAGCCTGCTCCTTTCAGAGCAGCTCTGTGTCTTGAGCAGAGATCTGTAGCTTCATCTATCAAAAAGGAAAACGTGATGGGCAGCCTGGCACACAGTGAATTCTGTACCTTGCACAGCCCAGGCCAGCACCTGTTTCCGCTTCTCAGAGTCTGCTTTAACCTGCAGCTCCTGTATCACTTCTGCATGTCCTCAGACACATCCTTTTTCCACACAGAGTTAGTGGCTGTGTGATAGAGGAATAACTTCATCTTTTGTCTGGATTTCCAAACATCTGGCAGCTAGCTCAGCAGGCAAATGGCCACTGGGCCGTGTAATCAGTTTCAGTACATAAGAGTGGGTCACTGTGTGTAGAGCAAGTACGTTGTTATACTAACTGCATTTGTTGATCAATGACACAACACAATCCAGCGTATCTGGGGAAAACAGAAGGTACAATGTGAGCCAGAAAAATGAGAGTATTAATTCTGTCACTTTCTAGAGCTCTTAGTGACAGAACTTGCCCCTAATTCAGAGAAGGGGTTTTATGCATTCAGTTCTCAGGTGCGAGAAGTGCCTCTGTCTCTTCCACTGAGCACCAGCCTTTGCTCATGACTGGAGTTTCCAGCTTCACATGAATGAAAATCACAAACTCAGCAGTCATATTATATTACACAGATCACTTCAGGTGCTTGTGCTTTACAATGCTTTTGTCTCCACCGCCTTGCAGGCGGAATGGTATGTTCGCTGCTGGTTTGTACCCAGAGATAGCTGTGCTTTTGTCACGTTCTTGAACCTTTCTAATGTCCTGCTTCCTCCATACTCTGCAAATGGAAACCGTGCCGTAGTTCAACCATCTGAACCTATGTTTGTACGGGATGAGTCCTCAGTAAGTAGAAATGGGTTTTGCTTTCAGAATTTGTTTCCTGTGCACTGTGCTGCATCGCTGTGGCTGCCTCCTTACTCGGACCTCTCGGCTGAAGATAACCACGCACGAAGACGTCTCGAACCCAACACCGAAGTTACGCTGTGAGAAGTACAGAGAGAAGAGAAATGCTGCGATTTCTTCCAGAATATACCGGTTTAGGTCCCGCTTTCAACGCAGGGGTTGCAAATACCTCTGGAACAGCGGTTTGTCCTGGTGGCAGCATCCAGGTTACCTGCCCACAGCCGGGTTTTTCACCAGGCTTTGGCCGACAGCGGCTCCGGGGCAGCTCGTTCACAGCAAAAACCCCTTGTCCATCCGCCGCTGGAGCCTACGCCCCTTTGAGCAGGGGGGTGCACAGCCGGGACTAGGCAACGGGAGACGGGCGCGGAGGGGCCGCGGCCACGCCCCGCCGGCGGTAGCCAATGGAGTCCAGTAGCTGCCCGCGAGCGTGGGCGGGGCAGCCTGCCGCCGCTAGGACCCCGCGGGCCGGGGGCGTGCCCTCCTCGGCGCGGGCGGCTGCTATTGGAGGCGCGGGGCTGGGGGCGTNCGCTGCGCGGCGGCGGCGCGGCGGGGAGCTGAGTGGGAGTCGGCGGCGGCCGCCGCGGCGGCGACGGCAGGTGAGGGGCGCTGGGAATGGCGACACAGTGGCGGCGCGGGGGGCAACTGAGCTGCTGCCGCCGCCGCGCCCGGCCCGGGGGGGCGCTGGCGGCGCGTTGCCGGGGGTCAGCGGCCGGCGGCAGGTGCCGCGCTTTGTCTCCGCACGGGGGGATGGGCGCGGCACCTCCAGAGCAACGGACCCCGGCCACAGCCCAGCGGGGGCACCCGGGCGGGGCAGGGCAACAGACACTATTCCGAGCCGATCCCACCGGGGCGGCTGGGCTTTGCGATGGGCAGGGCGGCGGAACTGGCGAGCCCCTCCACCGGCAGGACCACCGGCTGGGCAGCGAAGACAAGTGGCGGCGAAGCGAGGTTGCGCGGGGAAGAGCAAGTTAGTGGGACCCATGGCAGCGCTGGGAGCGGAGCGCAGCAGGGTGGTGGTGGTGGCACTGAGTTGGCCGCGAAGCGAAGAACGGGCAGCCCTCCCAGCACGACCGTAGGCTGTCCTGGAAGGGCTCCCCGTTCCTCGCCCAGCGCCTGGGATTGCACCGGGGTAGCTGTGTAATGCTGAGAAGTTTCAAATGTGGGTACGTTACTCAGGAGCTGTGTTATTTGAGGAGCTCACGGTACCTTTTCAATCAGCAAAAGGACTAACAAATGCCTTGAGTGTCTTCAGCTCTGTACCACGTCTGGTAGCAAAAGATGTAGCCGTAAATAATGTCTGAATGCAGACTGTGTTCAGAAAAATTAATATTGCAGGTCAGTATCTTCGTACTCCTGAAACTTACAACCTCAGAGGCAGCAGTGGCTGCCTTCGACGAAAAGCAAAGTTGCTTAATGATTAAATCAGTTTTGCTAACTTAGAACTGCATTTAAATTAGTAGCTTGGGGAAGGCTGACTTCTCTCCCTTCTCCCGTCTGTTCACCACTTTTTGCAGCAGCAGTAAGAAAGGTGCCTTTCCAATGAACACAATAGCTCTAGCTTCTGGAGGGCCATGTGTTTGCCTTCTCCCCATCAGCGCTGATTTTACTGTTTGTCCTGAATCTGAGCAGTTAAGTCCTGTTGTTCTGGAGATCTCATTTTCCACCTTGAACACGTTCCTTTTGAGCGGCTTGCAGCAAGTGTCTGGGCCCCCTAAGCAGGTGTGTTTTCTGTTACATCAGTGCAATTTGAGACCTTTCTTTTCTCAAATCTAAACTTTCTGTGACTGCTGCTTTATCTCGGGGCAGCAGTCTGGAACAGGAGTAGTCCTGAGAGAATATCTGGACTGCTGCGGTAATTACAAAGGAAGGGGCTACAATCCCGAGTGTTGTAAAACAGCGGGGTCAGTATTTTACTACACAAGCGCCTTATTTTGTGCAGAGCAGAGCGCTGAATGTGGTCTGCTTGCTTCTGGTCTCACTTTTTGAAGGGAGGTCGCAGGAGTCCCATGTTGTGCCTTGTGTATAAAATGCAGAAATCAATGAGCATGACATTAATGATGTGTCTGTGTGACGCTGGGAGCTAAGCCACTGATGGAGGCAGTCACCTTGATTCAGGAGGGAGCTGATGCACTGAGCTGTTGTGTTACGTGGGTTTGCATCCTGATGTGGAAATTGGTGCTTCCCCTTGGTTGTTACGAGCCAGGCATGGAATTGCATAGGTTTTAATCCAGTCACTTTCAGAGGCCAAGAATGTCTAGCAGAATCTCAGCAGAAGCAAGCAAGCAGGTTATGAACAGAAAAGAATCTGACGGGGAAGGCAACTCATTGGTATTGTGGTGCTGAGCAGACTGTTTCCATGTGCACCCACACCTGTGTGTAGCAGAACTGAAATCTGCAGACCAGGGACTTGTCCTAGTGTGAGATTTGGCTAAAAAATGTTTAACATAGTGTGGTCATATATGGAATTTTCTCTTTAAATTTCTTCCAACATGTGAAAAGAGTTAGGTTAGTAATACGATTAACAATATTTAATAAGATTAAAATTACCAGCATAAATCTCCTGAGAAAGGTGGGCACAGACTGTCAGCAGTTACCACTCTAATCTCTGCTTTCTCCTGCATAAGTGCTGTAAAGAGTTTGGGCTCCTCGGCTCTGCTTGCTTTTCAGAAAAGAGAAATCCTGTCCTTGCATGCTGGCAGCTCAGGTATTGCCTTACCTTTCATGTCCACCAGCAGCATCATATTCCCAACGGGGCCACGGTATGTTCCCATATAAGGGCAGAGGGAATAGCTGACAGAGGGTTGTAAGGAGCACACAGAGCCATTCCCTCTTCTTCGGTGCCAGTCTTTGTGTAAAGCAGGGTTGTTTCTGTGAGTGGTGCTGCTGGCACGCGTGAGCTTTCCTGGCAGCGTCAGCAGAGCCTGCAAGGACTGAACAAGTCTGGAAAGTATCTATTGCTGCAGAAGGTGGCCCCATGTGCCTAGAGAGAGACTGCCTGCCAAATAAAAGGTGCCAGTTGTATGTTGGGTGTGTTCTGGAGGAAGAAGCACCCACCCAGGTTGTCTGTGTGTGGGGTGTGTGTGCTATCCCGTACTGTCCAACGGGAAAACCAACAAATATGCTCACTGTCTTGTACTATTGCTGTTTGCTTCCCAGAGTGGTTAGTGTAGGCAGCAGTGTTGGGTCCAGGGAGGTATTTTCTTCAGTAGAGGAAATTCTTTAGGCTTTAATGTCACCTGATGGAGGGCAACATATGAGGGGAAGTTTAGAAGGTGAAGCAGCCACTTTCCACAAGCTCTTGGTAAAAGCTCTACTCCTGAACCAGTCAGATTCATCTTACGTCTCTTCTGTCATCTTCCTCGCTGTTCCAAGCCTTTCCTTCTGCCTCAGAGCAAGCTCACAAAGAGATCAGTTTCTCCTCCACTCTGGCAGCCTCTCCATCTCATCTGGGTTTAGGTTGTGGGTTTGGTTTTTTTTTTTTGTTTGGTTTTGTAGCTGTTGGGCTTTTTACTCTGAAACTTGAAATTGGCTGTTGAAGCAGAGTTCTGAGATGAACTCTCCCAGTCTTCCATAAGGGCATCCTGGAGGAAGATAATAGGACTTTGGTTCATTCCAACTTGCAGGCTGTGCAAGGGTGGTAGCAGTCAGAAGAGGCATGAGCCTGCCTGCTTTCTGGTAGGAATTAGCTCTCTAGACACGAGCTAGTTTCAGGAAGCAGGGGTTGGACTGGTGCCCTTTCACTGAAGATCCAGGTGAACTGAAATTTCTTTGTGCTGTGAGTGCTGGGAAGCTGGAGCATGCTACTGACTCCCCTTTGCGTCCCATGTAATCTGTTAAAGCCCTGGATTCGATTTGCGTTTATTTGTGGTTGTTGCGAGTATCTGATTGCAGGATTACTCTATCTGAAAGGATTCATCTTCTGCCGTTCATCAGAACCGCAGGAGGGCTGCTTTTGCCTTTATGGGAATGTGCCAGCTGCTCTTTCATTGTGCTGGTATCGTTTCGTGGGGCCTATTATTGGAGGCATCTTTGATGACCTGATGGTTGTGGTGATGTCTTTGGAGACGGTTCCTGTTGATTGTTGTTTGCTGTCTGGTCTTGGTGCTGGAAGACAGTTCTTAGAATAAGTCTTGAGTGTGTTTTTCAGGGACAAGCATTTGGACTGTTAAGAGCGTGTGCAGAGTCTCTAGACATGCTGCTGCTGTTCCAGAAGGCAGAGTAGATGCTTAATTCAGCTGGGAAAAGTAACTTCATGTGTTGCATAGTCTACATCCCAGCAGAGTGGTGAGAGCCAAAAGACCTTTGCCCTCAGCACGTTGAGTCTAGGAATTCTCTAAACACTGCTCTAAGTGGGTTTTGGTAACTGCATAGCTCTCTAGGACCAGGATCAGCCTTCATGCTGTGGTCTGCTATATTAATAGCTGAAATGCACCCCTGCTTCATAAACTGGCCTGAGTTGTAGTCGCTGGAGCTCAGACTTGCTAAGCTGCAGAGGTACAAAAACATGAAGCAGGATGTTTCGACCTGTACCGACATGCAGCCTTGACTAATGGGAGAACCACAGTGCTTTGGTGTGATCTCTGTAAGGCTCTGCTTTTTCTCTCCAGCTGCTTAAGTAATAAACGTGGAGGACTTGTTTGCACTGCTAATAATTTCTTTTAGCCAAGCAGTAACTAAGACATCTGAGCTATTTTGAGGCTGTAGAAAGTCTCCACTTTGTTAACTAAGAAGCTTGGTGGAGGGGGGAGGGGAAGAAGAAACAAATAGTGTCAGTTTAGGTAGATTTGATATTATTTCAAAAATTAAATCAATTAAAAAATATTTCTAATGTTCTGAATGTTAGAATTTCACTTTCGAATTCACCTCTAGAAAGAAAGTGGGCGGGGGTGGGGGAGACAATGAAGTAGAAAATCCTTTTTTGTCACTGGGATCTGAGAGGAAGATTTCAGATGTCGAGCAAAACATGAAGTAGATCTTCAAATGATACAGATTCTGAGGAAATTCCCAGATGCCAGACTTTAATTGCATGTGAACTTCAGTTATTTACTTGTAGTATAAACACTGCAAGTCCTATGAGGAAAACTTCTCTTGTGCCTGGCAAATGTGTGAGGTTTTGCATTGCTTTGGCTTTAAAGTTTTAACTATGGAACAGCATAGAACTGGCGGGTTGAGTTCCCCCAGTGTGTACTCTACACCAGTGCTGCTGCTCTCAAGATTCCTGCAGCTTCAAAGCTACTCCCTTTTAGGAAATCGTATTTGTTTTCTCGAAGAAACAGTTGTAGCTTCGCCTTGCTACTTGTATCTGGTCTGTTTCACGTGGAAAGTCTTTTGTCCTTGCGGCACCAGGGATGTAGATGGGTTGGTCTTTGTTCCTGGTTTAGTTCTATACCAGGGGCTGAAGATTAGGAGCTGTATGACTGCTTGCTCAAAATACCCACCTAGAATCTGTGGTGAGCCATTGGGATACAGAACTCTTAAGGTATTAGCTAAATGATTTTGTTATGTTGCTAACAAGCTTTGTATCAGCATATGCAGAAAAATCCAAGTCGTGACCATTCTCATTCTCTTCTGAACTTAACTCTGAATTTAAAGGCAGTGCAGCCTTTGGAGCTTCTGGGTCTCAGTGACAAGCATGTGTCTCAGCTTATCTCAGCACAAGGCAGCGTTGCCTGTCAACTGAGTTGCAGTGATGGGATTCATACTGCTGCTGCAGTTATCACAAGGAGAGTGTGATCTTTCTTGTGTCCTACCCTTCCCTGCAGCCCTGCCGTGGCAGAGAGGTTGTGACTGGGACTGTGCAGGTAAGGGAAGCTGATTGTATCCAAGCATTTCATGATGCTGCATCAACGGCATCTCTGCTGATGAAACTAGTTTTTCTGACTAAATTGCATGTCTTTCTATAAATAGAGTGGGTGTATTTGACATCTTACCCTATTATAATGATTCTGAAAATTGCTACATAAAAGTAGTGTTTTCAGCTTAAGGTTTCTGCCCATGTATGCCTATTTCAAAATTGTTTTTGTTTTAGTCTCTATTCCTTTAACTCTCCTACACCACACCATTTCACAATTTGGTTAGATTACCTCCCTATTCTTGATGTGAGGTTACTCCAAGGGCTGGGGCACAGCCTCTTTTTCCATTTTGGTCCTGACTCCTGAAGGATGTGTGCTCCCAAAGTCCCTCTTGCTTACTAGTAGCCATGCCCCACCCTCCTGTGTGAGTCTGTGAGGGATTTCTGGGCTCTCTAATTTCCATAACGAGCTGCCAACCTCTGTGAACAGCTGGCCAAGCAGATGATTGAGAATATGCCTCTGGCAGTGCCCTACAAATGTTCTGTGCTCAGCTAAAAGTCCTTTGGACAACAAGAGTTTAAAGCACAGGAACAAAGGATTCAAAGATGGTCTTGTACCTGCCAGACCAGACTTACTCAGAAATAATGTTATCACTGAAGTTGATGTTGTGTTTGGGACAGCTTGGAGCAACTGTTTAGCACTCTTCAGCTTTGATCCCAAGATTTTTTGCATCAGGCTAACGTGAAAATGTTTGGGAGAGAGCAATTGTGTTAGTGAACTACCCGATAGTCAATTATCATATATGAGAGCGTTTTCTCTTCTCTTCTGGGACCATCTGTCTGCTGTCTTTCATGTACAAGAGTTAAGAGTTTATTTTACTTATCCTACACTTTCTCCTACCTTTAGTGAGGGCAAAAAAAGAGTATGTATTAGAGAGCTGTGGTGCAAAAGCAGTTTCTGGACTTCTGAATCCCATTGCTGTCAATGTTTTGATCACTGTTCGTGTGCTGCTCAACCTCTTGTGTGCAAGTTGTAGTCCATTACTGAATGATTCTGCCCAGGAGAATGGCAAATGGGGCTGCAGTTGAATCCATTGCATGGGAGCCATGTGTGCCACTGTGAGAAACAGAGATGTAGAAACCATGGGCTCTGTTTATTTGCCAACTCTTTTGATCCAGTTTAGCATTTAGAGAGGAACTGCTGAAATAAGGCTGCAGGAATGTAGGGAGACGAAGGCATTTGTGAATTCATATTGTGATCCTTGGGTAAAACATCTTGGATTGCATTTCTTGTCAACCTGTAGATGCTGAGATTTAAGCCTTTTGCTGCTTGGCCTGCATGTCAGTGCAGCTTTCTTATGGCTGAAGAGGTGACTATCCTTTTGGGAGACCACTGTCAATGTACTGCTGTCTCTCTTAATGTTTCTTTGTCTTTTTGAGATTTGTAACCAGAAAATGTTCCCCGGGAGTGTGACAGCCTACAGAAGTGCATGTGTAATTACAAAATGCCCTTGCGTGCTTACTACCAGCTTGTCATCTTGGCAGTCTAGGCAACCTTGGCATTGGCAAGGCAGCAGAGCAGTCCCTGCAGCACTGCCATCCCCGAGTGACTCAGTACTCTCAGATCTTTGGCTACACTAACAGGCAGTTGGGAGTCCCGGTGCTGGAGTGTCTGCTTCTGCTCTGTGTCCAGCACTGATGACATGATGTAGAGCTAGAGAGAAAGGAGAAATAAAGTAGAACAGCTGCCCTAAAAATGCTGTTCTCATCTACACCAGCGAGGGGACAGCTACCTGCCAGTTTACTCTCCAGAGCAGCAGAGATGGGGAGCAGGCACTGCGTGTGCCGGCAGCATGGCCGTATGAGCAGCTGCACAGGAACAGATGAAAGAGCCATTTAGCCTGGTTTGCTTTTTCTGGGCTTGGGACAGGCAAGTCTCTGTCCTCATAGTGCCCAAGTCACCATGACCCCTTCCTTCTCACCACTGATCTGCAGGGGAGGTGGAAGCCTGTGTCAGTAGCCTCAGTAATAAGCTCAGCAGAGTGGCACAAATCTAAAGGCTCCAAGGGGAGCCCTGACAATCATGCTTTCTTGCTGATCCTATTTTAAAACTACTCCTGTGTGTTGCAGTAGCAGTACTGTGTTCTGGGTATTTGAACCTTGTAAATGCATTTTCTGTCCACAAAACACAGAAGGTCTTGCTCACCATCAGCAGTCTTGCAAATAACTGTTCTGTTTCACTGTGGTAATGAGGCCTGTATGTACAGGGTGGCAGCATCATGAAGCTTTCCTTGGATGGCCCGTATTTACCCTGGCCACTGTTCTGCAATGCATAATTAAGCCTCACAATGCTGAGGAGAGCTGCCTGTATTGAAGTCTGCAAATAAACGTTGGAAAGAGTAGAAGAAGTGGGCAAGCTGCTGTTCATATTGTACACCCGTGTTATTTTGTAGCTAAGCGTTCAAATGCATCTACAGCATCCCCCTGTCACAGACCTGCTACAGCAACAGCTCTGGCTGTGGGTCTGTGAATGCCAAACTCATTAACTGCAGACAAGCAACGTCCAAATAATGTTTACCTTTCAGACAGTGATGCCAGTGAGGGGAGTCCTGCTGGGAGGGACTCGCATGCTGCTGTGGTGCTTGTCCATCCCCAAGAAACTCGAACGTTTCAGGTTAAGTGTTTTTGCAGCTTGATGTTCTGCTGCTGGTTGAAACTTTGCATCTACATCTGGTGCAGTGGTCAGCAGTGGCGTGCGAGGCACAGGATGGGAGCAAAGCTGCGATGGGGCTTGCAGTTCTGAGGTTCCCTCCCTCTCTTTTGCCTGTATTGCCTCCTGAATGTTTGCAAGCTATTGGGCTGTGCATCTGTCTACCTTCCTCCCAGTGCTGCCAGCACAGTGTAATTCGAGTGGGTGCTGCAGTGACAGTTACAGGCTTCGTGTTTTCTGCAGGCTGCCAGAGCCTGTTCTATCATCAAAACACAAATGACACTTGGCTGTTCAGCTCTAGGATTGTTATCTGCATCCCCAGGTGCACCATGTGGGAAGTACCAGAAGACACAAGGTCCTAATAGTGGAACTTCGCCCAAAATGCAATGTGTTCATTTAAAGCAGGTAGAAATCATATGCATGAAGTGATTCATGAGGGAAATGGTTTCAACCAATATAAACACATGGAGCATCTTTTGTTATTTCACTCTGTAATGAAAATACATCTCAAAAAAAACTTTCTGTATGGAGAAAGCCTTGACCTGTGTGCTTCTGATGAAATTATCATCTCTAGTGGGAACTGTCCTTTATGATGCCTCTTCACTTGGCTAAAATGCTCTGTTAGCCTACAAACTGGTACTGATTTCTTTACCACTCAGTGACATGTAGGGGTATCTATGTCATGTTTTTCTTCAGGCTGCTCTTCTGTATATGCACTGAGGAGTCTTGTCCCTTTGGCCTATTTTCGACAGAAAGGTGAAAAGCTCAAGTGGAGAGAGCAGAGCTGATGGGGGTGGGGAAAGTATTAGAGGATTTCCCTTCTAAGGGAGCAAAAGACCTTTACAATGAAGACTCTGTTTACGTGCGTTAATTTCCCTTGTTTTTTGTGGGATGGGAAGGTCACTTTATGTTGGTCTAAGCTAAGAAAAAAATCAATAGTCTAATCAATTTCTAAAGTAGATGTAGTCAAAATGACTACTGTGGTGTAGCTTGGGCTTTGATGTGTGAAGGTGTCCCAGAAAGCTGCTAGAAATGTCAATGCCAAGCATGACTGCAAATAAACTTAAGAGAATTCGCCGGGGAATTTTCTGTCCCATTCGCTATGTCCACAGGGTGTTTTTTTTTCCCTTTGCCCAGTCCCAGCGTGGCTTCCTCCTCAAGTTCCTACCGAAAGAACAGATCGCTGAGAGCAGGTCAACAAAAGCAGTCACGCAGTTGCCTTGAGCGGTCATGCATAAATATGAGTAGACCTCCTTCTGTTCAAGCCGGTGAGTAGCCTTTCCCTATCGCCAGTTTTCCGTGGGCTGTGTATTCCTGCTGCTTGGAGCTATGTTGAGAATCTTATCCAAGAGGGAAGTGTCCCTGATAGGGAGATATTAGTGTTCCCAGGCAACTGCACTGGGAAGTTCACAAAACCAAGTAAGTTTCTTGCTTTGATAAAAGCCACAGATCTCTTTCTGCACTATTCCCTTGGAATTGTTTTCTTCCGAGTGCTTTAATGGGCAGAGTCCTTCCTGCTGTCACACTGAGCTGCACCCAAACCTTGGCCTGTGCTCCTGCCTGCACACAGAGTATGAGCTCTCTGCCTTGTGGTCTTTGTCAACTTTGATGTGTAGAACACAGCATGGAAACTGTCATTAAATGGAAATGGTGGTGGTTGGTAGAAGTCTGCTGGGCCTCCTGTTAGAACAGAAGTAGTAGAAAGTGCTGGTTCTTGTGATATGGAGTGTCTGATGAACATATTTCTTCACTGTGAGGGTGGCAGATCACTGGAACAGGCTGCCCAGAGGGTTGTTGAGTCTCCTCCTCTGGAGATATTCAAGATCCACCTGGATGCAATCCAACACAATCTGCCATAGGTGATCCTGCTCTGGCAGCGGGGGTTGGTATTCAAGCAAAGCCTGGATGAGGCACTTAGTGCCATGGTCTAATTGAGTGGATAGGGCTGGGTGATAGGTTGGACTGGATGATCTTGGAGGTCTCTTCCAACCTAGTTGATTCTATGACTAGATGATCTTTCAAAGTCACTTCCAGCCTCTAGCATTCTGTGATATATATATCCCTGAAGGCTCAGAGGTCATATTAATAGGAAGGAAGGAAGGAAGGAAGGAAGGAAGGAAGGAAGGAAGGAAGGAAGGAAGGAAGGAAGAAGTATAGGACAGCAAGTAAAAGCGTTCATGTAATGTGTTTTTTAGGATGTTTGACTTGGAGGCATACAAAGGGGCGAGTAATTGATCTGTGCCAACATCAACAGCACACCTCATAATTATTTAATTAAAGAAGAAAAAAGACTGATGCATTTAAAATCCTGGGTTACTGAGGGCATGTTGGAAGGTGGTATTCCTAGTAGGCATCTTCAGCAAGCATCAGTACTATACTCAGCTGTGCCATAGTTCATCAGTATTCTGGAAATACATGTAAAACCACTGCCAATGTTGGTTCAGCAGAGAAGCAAGCAATGCTGAGGGCAAATTCAAAACCATGGATGGAAATGACAGGTCTGTTGGGATCTTCCTGAGTAGTATGTAAATCTTTGGCAGAATGGAGATCGATTATTGGAATTTTCCTTAGAGCTTGTGAAGAAATGATTAAGTGGTGATTAAGATACAAGTTCCTTGCACTCAGTGGAGTCAGATAATTATTAGCTAACTGATGCCATCTTTGCAGTCTATGAGTTCTGTAGCTCCTCTGTTAGGCTGTGCAGAGGGTCTGGTGAAATAACATCCATGTAATACAGGCAAGTAGAGATTTCTGTGTGCCAGAGCTGCTGATTGCTCCCTAACCGCATGCTTCACTAGCCCAGTGACCCTAAAGAAGGGGGAGGAGGTGGAGGGGGATGACAATAAAATTGTTGTTTATAAAAACCCAGAAAGTTTAAGTTGTTCAATCACTCAAGAAGGTGTCTTGTAATGAGAGCCTGACTGATCTGCTGACTGCCAAAAAAGCTATTGAGAGGTGACTTGGTTAAAGCATGTGCATAATTGACTACTCTTTAATCCAGCAGAGAAGGAATTAATGGCTCAAGGCAGAAGGCAAACAAATAAGAAATTAGAGTGGCTTTACTGCCAGAAAGAATGATGAAGCCATTGGAGCAAACTACTAGGAGAGTAGTGAACTTATGTTTTGACCTCCAAAGGCTTCTAGTCTAGATGCCATAAACCACTACATTTCACAGAACCACTTAATGGGTTTTGTGGAGGTGTGAGTGGATGAAATGGAACAGTGCCTGTGTGTTAGGCAGGAAGTCAGAGTGGTCTTACCTTAAATTATGTGACACTAGTCCTGCTGCAATTGATTCTGGGTTTCTGTGCTTTAGAAATAACCTTAAGATTAATGCAGTTGCATTCCTCATCTTTCAATTTTTTTCATTCCCTCTCAAAAGTATGTCTGAATGTTTTATGCAACATAAGTAGTACATCCTGAATAGAATGAATCTTGTTCACGGTGAGAGTGTTGTCTTAAGGTTTGTACTTAGGATGTCTCCTGAGAATGAAATCTTTGTTTCTCACCATATTTCTTTCACCATTACACTGATCATTTCTATTGGATCTGTCTTGTGGCAATTATTTTACTGATCAGACTTTTTAGGAAAGCAGACTTTTAATAAGCAGTTGCTGTGTAAACCCATGCACACTTTGGAGCACTGTTAAATTCCAGTTGCATTTAAGCAATGCCAGTTACTTTCATTCACCTCTTTGCATTCAGTGTGAAAATCCCACACAAGATTTAAATCTGATGAATGTTACAGCTTAGCCTATGATTGCTCCAGAATAACTTGTGGTTGTTTACAGGCTGAAAAGTAATTTACAGTTTCAGAAAGCCAGATAAATCATTGAGCTCTCATTCAGTCTGATGTTGTGTAAAGCAAGGCAGTGGGCTTTCCTGAACTTTCTAAAGCTAAACACCTAAGTTGAGACTGAATGTTAATAAAGAGAAGTTTGTCATACCAAATGAGTTTTAAGATATCCCTGAGAAAAGAAGTTTGAGAAATAGACCTTGTTCTGCTCACTCTAGAAACCTGCAATTTGCAAGTAATTAATGTTGTTCTGAATGGATTACCTAAGGTGGTACTTGTTCTGTTTGGCTCCTGACGGTCTGTATAATAGCCAAGGTTGACAATCTCTGTTGTGTGCTGGATTGCAACATCTGCTAATTAACACATTAGCTTCATATTGACGCTGCCAATGTTTGCACTGAAGAACTTAGGGTTTTTTTTTGGCCATATGGATGGGTGGGAATATCAGGATCGTATTCTGGCTGTGTGCTCATTCATGTGTGATGCTTTGTGCTCTGTTTTTCCCAAGACATCTAATCAGGCTCGGGGCTGAACAGTGCCTTCTTGGAGAATCTTTAACTGAAAGGTCAAAATAAGCACAAGGCCTGGAGACAAGTCTTGCTCTCTCCCCACCCTCCACCACCGCCCCCTTCTTTGTGCCTGTCTCTCCACATATACATATGTACGAGTCCAACACATTCATCTGTGATTCCTTTCTTAAGACACAGGGCTTCTGAGTGCCTTGCTGTCACTCAAAGTCTTCTCCAGCAGCACACAGCTCTGCAGGCTGAATCTCATGCAGCCATCTGTGAGTTGGTTTATTTGGAGGCTGGAGGGGAGCTCCTGATGCTCACCTACCGATGGGTCTGCTGGCTTTCCACCATTGCTGTGTACTGTGAGCTGCCTGGCATGTGTGTTTCTGAATGAAGCACATATAGGTAGACCAGGATTTCCCTTAAAGGCACTATTTGGTTGTAGATCTGGCAGTTCTTCGGGGGAGTGGGAAGCAAAGTATGCTTTACAGTGGTCCCAAAGTGAGGGCTGCAAAGGATGCTGTGGAAACTCAAGACTTGGGTTTGTGGTACAGATCAGGTCTGACCTAAGGGGGATTTGTTCATGCTTATCCTGCACTACCTCCCATTGATGCACTGAAGGCTCTCCCTGGAAACTCCCTGTGGGAGACCATAACCATCAACAGTGAGAGAAGTTGAAACCTGGGTGTTTACCCCAGCTCCCAGGGTGTGCCTGAGGAAGGTTCTGCACCTGGGTCAGTGCAATCCCAAGTGCAGATCCAGGCTGGGTGGCAAATGGCTGAGAGCAGCCCTCAGGAAAAGGACCTGGGGGTTTGGGGTAATGAAAAGCTCAACATGAACCTGCAGTGTGAGTGCAGCCCAGACAGCAACCCTGTGCTGGGCTGCAGCAAGAGCAGTGTGGGCAGCAGGGCAAGGGAGGGGATTCTGCCCCTTTGCTCTGCTCTCCTCAGACCCCACCTGGAGTCCTGTGTGCAGTTCTGGAGCCCTCAACACAAGAAGGACATGGAACTGCTGGAGCCAGTCCAGATGAGGCCACGAAGATGCTCAGAGGGCTGCAGCAGCTCTGCTGTGAGGACAGGCTGAGAGAGTTGGGGCTCTTCAGCCTGGAGAAGAGAAGGCTCCGAGCAGACCTTATAGTGGCCTTCCAGTATCTGAAGGGGACCTATGGAAGGG
The DNA here is from genome assembly GCA_013400475.1 of Tricholaema leucomelas. Classification (NCBI taxonomy): domain Eukaryota; kingdom Metazoa; phylum Chordata; class Aves; order Piciformes; family Lybiidae; genus Tricholaema lacrymosa; species Tricholaema leucomelas. The sequence continues at coordinate 86,151 of WAAF01002626.1, read as the reverse complement.
CTGGGAAGGGACTATTGACAAAGTCTTGTAATGACAGGATGAGGGGGAATGGGTTTAAACTGGCAGAGGGGAGATTCAAACTAGATGTTAGGAGGAAGTTCTTTGCAGTGAAGGTGGTGAGACACTGGCACAGGTTGCCCAGGGAGGTTGTGGTTGCTCCTTCCCTGGAGGTGTTCAAGGCCAGGTTGGATAAGGCTTTGAGCAACTTGTTCTAGTGGGAGGTGTCCCTGCCTATGGTGGGGGGTCAGAACTGGATGATCCTTGATCCCTTCCAACCTAAACCATTCTATGATTCCAAGGTGCCTTTGCTTTAGTAAATGAGATTTATTTTGAAGCTATTGGTGGGTTTGTGCCTGTTTCAAGAGCATATGAGGCAGCCAGCTCTTGATTTCGATTTATTGTCACTGTTTTGGCCTTGCCTTGGCTACTCTTTTCCCTTGCCAAGCGCAGCTGAAAACGAGGTATTGAAGCAGCCCATCTAGGGGTGAGTTTTTTTGTATGCATTCTAGCAAATAGCACTGGAAGTTGGCCTCCTGCTGCTGCTTGTCTGGTAACAGTAACCTCTGTTGTTTCCTTGTGCTGCTTTAGAAAAGTCCTGGTTTGGTTTCAATGTGAGAGATGGTTGGCTCACAAACGTGTGCCAAGCCACCTAATAATTCTTTGCTAAAACCTTTCATCAGGTCTTTTCTGTAATGTAGTTTAAAAACAAAACAAAACACCTCAACAAACCAACTCAAACACCTCCCTTTACCCCTGCAAACAGCAGTTGTCTTGTTCTGCTGAGCTGACTGAGGTTCATACTGATCAGGGCTGTTTCCTTTGTCTTGGTTTACTTTAGAGTTGAGCTGTGTAAGGCTGGGCTATTTTTGTGCTGTGTTTTTGCAGGATCTTTTACACGAGATTCCTAAATGCTAAAGCAAATGCTTTTAAAGGCAAAACTACCATCCGTGTCAGGGCCAGGATGGTCGTTGCTCCAAAAACAAAGCTTTGTGCTTTTGCTCTGATAAAACGTTTTGGCAGGCACATGCCTGTGCAGAGGAATGCCTAGGTCAGGGCTGGACTCATGGCTGCCTTCTAAGTCGGGTTGCCTTTTGTCAGACAAATGCCCACCTTCGTTCTTCTCCCTCTTTTGACAGTAGCTGTGGATTCTCCACAGGGGCTCCGTAGCTGTGTTTGCTTTAGCTGGGGAGGTGTTTGCCTTCTCTGCAGAATTCCAGCGTCCAGCTGCCAGGGAAACCTGGAGCACTTGTGTTGATTTATTAGGGCACAGTGTGCCTCAGGAATGCCTTTGCTAAAGAGCTGGGAGTGAAGGAAGAGATCCTGCCTGATGCAATGTGAAGCTTTCTTGTTTCTCTACAGAGATGCTAAGCAGGGATTCCCCAAAGCAAGGTAAGAGAAATAGCTCGCTCAGCTGACTGCTTTGGAGAGTGTCAAAATGAGACTACAGTCAGGTCTGCCTGGCATAGAATCACGGAGATGGACGATAGATGCATTTTTAAGAGTGAGTTTTTGGTGAGAGATGATGCTGTGAATTGCCCAACCAGAGGGTTTGTATGCTTTTGGTTTGTGTTAAGAGCTGGCATTCCTGAGCTACTGACTAGGGCTTTTCTCTGGCCCTTGGCTTTGTGCCATCTAAATGTTTTGCTCTTGAAAGAAGAGACTTCCAACTCCTTGGGTTTTGCAGACTTCTCAACATTTTTCAATAGAGATATGGGAAAGAATCTGCCTTGTTTAATTACATTTGCAGACAACAAAAGTCTATGGACTGCAAGTTCAAACATCACTGACATGAATGTGCCTTTCCTGCAGTGACTCCACCAGAATACCTTCACCTCTCTACAACTTGTCCCAGCTGTCTGACATGCACTGCTTGTTTTCCTTTCATGCCTGGCATGCACACACAAATGTAAGCTGCTGGACTTCCTCTGGTATTTTGGTGTTGCCCCAGCTGATCTGAGACCAACCCCTCAGAAAATAGGAGGTGTTTGTAAAAGGTAGAGTGGACAACTGGTTACTTTGTGTTGATCAGATATTTGGTAGTTGCAGAGGAGGTTGTGTTTATGGGGCATCGGTGCTGGGAAGGCATTTCCTTTCCTGGCTGAAGTAGAAAGGCTGTCCATGTACAGCTTTCTTCCTTTGCTTTAGCATTCCTTGAGGTTGTTTCCTATTTCACAAATGCATCTTTTGAGAACTGCCAGGAAAATGTCTCTCTCAAATGGCAGTGGAAATTTCTGAGCTCATGGGGATGAAAACCTTTGGGCCTTGTGCTCACTGAGTGAAAAGAGCCTTACCAAGCAGCCATTCTGCAGCGTGCAAAGTGGTGGAGCAGAGTCTGCAGAGACTCTCCAAAAGTTACTGGCTTTCTTCAGCAAGGGAGCTTGTGAATAGAATTGAATGAGACTGGTCCTGTTCTCCTTGGCTTCGTTGCTGCAACGACAGGGAGCACTGAAAGTTGGAATTCAACAGATGCTTGGATAAAAGGGGGGACAAAATCTTTTTTGAAGTGGATGTCTTGCAAACAGCCCTAGAGACAGCCTTCCCATGTTACTGTAAGAGAATTAATGGGTTTCTGACTGCATTTGGGCCTGAATGGGGCAGTGAGGCTGAAGGTGGTCTCTCCTCCTGAATTACTAATGACAGGACAAGAGGAAATGGCCTCAAGTTGCATCAAGAGAGGTTTAGGCTGGATGTTGGGAGGAAGTTCTTTCATGAGCAGGTGGTCAGGCACTGGAACAGGCTGCCTGGGGAGGTAGTGGAGTCGCCATCCCTGGAGGTGTTTAAAAGGAGAGAGGATGTGGTGCTTGAGGCTATGGTCTGGTGATGAAGGATGCTGGGATGAAGGTTGGACTGGCTGATCCTCGTGGTCCTTTCCAACCATAGTGATTCATAGTGCTTAGATGTTGTGCTGAAGGATTTGGTTTAGTCAAGGACTTGTCAGTGTGAAACTAATGATTGGACTCGATGAGCTTGAAGGTCTTTTCCAATCTAAGAAATTCTGTGATTAAGTAGGGAGGCAACACCCAATTTTTCCAGAGCTTTCTGGAGGGTTCAGAAATGAGGACAGTCTAGCAGAGTAGATGCAGATGGCTTATTTTCACTGGGGACTGTTAAACCTGCCAAAGTATAAAGTGCATCTTAACAGAAAGATGCGAGACAAGGCCTGCACTTCTCCCTCTCCTAATTACCGCAGCTCAGCTGCTGCTATCTCTTATGCTTACACATCTGAAAGGTGACAATGACAGTGTCTTAAATGGCAAAGCAATAGCAGGAAGGCACTGGTTTTGGTTTTTTAGCTGTCATCTGGAACAAAGAAGTTATTAAACCAATAGTCAAAACAATCCTCCTGAAAAATCTTCCTCCTAAAAAGTGCTATTCATGAGACTCCCAGAATTTTTGCAGGTCTCGACAAACTTGACCCCTGAGACTACAGGTAAAGCAGCAGACAACTTCATCCTCTTTCCCACAGCCTTGGGAATATCCACCACAGCAATAGGACAAAAGGACAAGTGCAGAGTCCTGCACCTGGGAAGGAATAATAAACTGCACCAGTACAGGTTGGGAGGTGATCTGCTGGAGAAAAGCCCGGTGGAGAGGGACCTGGAAGTCCTGGTGGATAACTTCCATGGGACAGCAATGTGCCCTTCTGGCCAAAAAAGCCAATGGGATCCTGGGGTACATTAAGAGTGTGTTCAGCAGATCAAGGGAGGTTCTCTTCCCCCTCTAGTCTGCCCTGGTGAGATCTCATCTTGAATACTGCATTCAGTTTTGGGCTCCCCAGTTTAAGAGGGACAGGGATCTGCTGGAGAGGGTCCAGCGGAGGGCTGCAAGGACAATTAGGGGGCTGGAGCACTGCCTGATGAGGAGAGGCTGAGGGACCTGGGGCTGCTTAGTCTGGAGAAGAGAAGACCGAGAGGGGATTTGATAAATGTTTATAAGTATCTGAGGGCTGCCAGGAGAGGGGGAACAGGCTCTGCTCACTGCTCCCTGGGATAGGACAAGGAGCGATGGGTCTAAGTTGCAGCACAGGAGGTTCCACCTTAACACAAGGGGGAACTTCTTTACTCTAAGAGTCACAGAGCACTGGCACAGGCTCCCCAGGGAGGTTGTGGAGTCTCCTTCTCTGGAGACTTTCAAGGCCTTTCTGGATGTGTTCCTCTGTGATCTGTGCTGGATTGTGTGGTCCTGCTGTGGTGGAGGGGTTGGACTCGATTTCCTGGGGTCCCTTCTAACCCCTAACGTCCTGTGACTTCCATAATTGCTGTCCTCACAGCTCTGCACCAAATTGTCTTTGTATGCACCACCTTAGCAAGAAGTTGGAAGGCTGCTCTTGCCTGTTCTGGCCAAAATCTCCAGTAATATTTTCACAGAAACTATTTCAGTTGCCAAAACTCAGACTTTCAGATCTTTATTGTGGCACACAAAATAGAGAAAGAATAATTTTCAATGTGGTCATCTCTTAGAGAAAGAGACTTCAGGAGGAGAAGGACAATGCTGTAGTTGTGATTGTATTGCAGTGGTGCAGAAAGAGTAGAGGCAGCAGCAGCTTTGAGTTGGTCTGCAGGTGACCGTTTTGGGTTTGGTGGTTTTGGATACCTGTCATAGGCTGCAGTCTCTCGTGACAGCTTTGCTGGTTGGCTATTAACTTGTTCAGTCTCCTGTCACCCATGACTCTATGTTGCTGTATCCATGCATATTTGGTTTAAGAAAAAGACTTGTGAAAGTTTTTCTTCCTGCTTCCCCACTTGTTCTGTGGAGCCCAGGAGAATGTGCTGGCACCCAACCCTTGGCAGGCACATTTTCAGTGCCCTCTTCTGCTCTATCCCTTTGAGCAGTCAGCTCCTGAGTAGCCCTATGCCAGGGTAGTAGGCAGGATGATGAGCTCTGATCAGAAACGCTTTGCAATGGACTGGCAGAATTCCTCTCAACTGCAAAAAATCAGCAGAGGAAAGGCAAAACAGTACTGAAAACCATGGCTCTTTTTGGCTGAGAGACACATGTCCTATTTCATACATAGCCTCCTCCTCATGCCCATACATAGTCACTTCCTGCTGCCCATTGTAGAGCATTTTCTCTCACTGCATTGAGGCATTCAGGCTGGTGCAGATCTGAAGGAGCAGCTTCTATTAAGAGATTATCCTGCAGTGGTATTTGCCTTGTTTTTGCAGAGGGCTCCCACATACTCGGCTGCCTGCTTCTGCTGCTTCCTGTAAGGCATTGCTTTGAGTACAGATTTGTAACTGTGGTGTACTCTACAGCTTCTGCTTTCCCCCTCATAATAGCCAGCTGTGCTAGTTTGAACACAAACCATCACACCAGCTCCTTGTCTTTTTGCAGAGAGAGAATGAGAGTTGAAGTGAGGGGATGCCTGTCTATTTGCATCAGCCTGGGAAATGTTGGATCTCTCTCCTGAGGCCTTTGCCTTGGGCATCTTGCCAGAAGGCATCTAGTGTCTATTCACTGCAAGCACACAAGGTGCCTAAGCCAGAAATGTGCGGAGAGCTCATGAACTGTGATCAACTGAGGGCCAGTCAGCCTGACCTGGTGCCTCTTAAAAGTCAATTAATTGAAAAGCTGAGATTTTTGGATGCTTTGGAAGGCAGGAGCAAGGTGTAGCCCCTGCAGTACCATGTGAACCTGAAGAGGATCACAGGATGATCACTTCAGACATGGATTTGACCTGTATTTATGGTAGGAAAATATCCTGAAGTTTGAGCCAGAAAACAGAATTTGTGTAAATTAGGTGTTCTGGCAAACATGAGCAATTACCTTCTTATAAATCCTGCTTATGAGCTTCCTTTCTTCAGGGAGACAGAGAAACCTGGGGCTGTTTAGTCTGGAGAAGAGAAGGCTGAGAGGAGCTCTCATCAGTGTGTACAAATAGCTGAGGGATGGATGTGACCAATCTCTTTTTGGTGGTCAGCAGCAATAAGGAGCAACAGCTACAAACCGGAACAGAGGTTTCACCTCAATATGAGGAGAAACTTCTTTACTGTGAGGGTGATGGAGCACTGGAACAGGCTGCCCAGAGAGGTTGTGGAATCAGTTCCTCTGGAGACTTTGAAACTTTGCCTGGATGCATTCCTGTGTGAACTACCCTAGGGGATCCTGCCTTGCCAGGGGAGTTGGACTTGATGGTCTCTGGCGGTCCCTTCCAACCTCTAAAGTTCTGTGATTCAGAGCATAAGGAATTTAAGGCTAATTTTACTTTGGACCTAAAAGGCATGTTTTTAGCAAAGGTGGTGCAAGCAGCATCGGGATGGACTCCAGGCCTTTGGTGTTCCCAAAGAAATGCAAACAACTGTGGAGAAGGTTATAGCTCAGATCCCTTTGCCAGCATGCTTAGCAGGCAGCCCAGTACCAGATCTGGTTCAGTCTTTGACAAGTGACCTCTGTCACTGAACGGGAACATAAAGAGCCTCAGTGAGCTTTGGCTGAAATGGACTTGTGCCTGTCTGCTCTGGAGAGCAAGTAACCTCAGTGTTCCCCTCCCTCCCCGCAGTGCGTCTGCGAAAATAACTTGATTTAGCTGCCGAAAAAAGGCATTTGAAAAAGTATACATTGCTCTCCTGTGTCTGACCTTCTGTGAAACATGGTTTATGGTTGGTTCCTGTATGTGCTGCTCAGTAATTTTACAGAAGAGGAAAACGGCATCACTAAGCCATCTACACAACGCGTAATACAGTGAGGTCTCAGTCTGTGCTAGGACTCCAGAGTGCTATTCTGAGCATTACGAACCCGATTATATTACACACAGAGCTCAGATGGCTCAGAGCCACGCTTGGGATATTAACTGTTTCTATTAAGCTTTCATATTTAGAGATCCTTCTGGCAGCAGAGGGTGATGCTGAAAGAGCTACCATTCCCACAGCCACACTCCACGTGTGTGCCTGTACAGTTAGGGAGTGTGATGTGTTTGATTTGCCTGAGCTACAGAGCTTGCTGACTTAGGGATGCTCAGTGTAATCTTTTTGATACAATAGTTTTGCAGGTGTTGTGGAAGAGGCTCTTGTTGATGTAGATGTTTAGGGAGCTCAAGAGCGCTACCTTACAGAGCGCTATAAACGTATGGAGCATGCAGAGAGTGGTGACCAATGGCACAATGTCCACCTGGCGACCGGTGACAAGTGGTGTTCCTCAGGGGTCAGTGCTGGGACCAGTGCTCTGTAACATCTTTGTCAGTGATATGGACAGAGGAATTGAGTGCACCCTCAGCAAGTTTGCAGATGACACCAAGCTGTGTGGCACAGCTGACTTGCTGGAGGGCAGGGATGCCATCCAGAGGGACCTGGACAGGCTGGAGAGGTGGGCCCAGGCCAACCTCATGACGTTTAACAAGGCCAAGTGTAAGGTCCTGCACCTGGGTCGGTGCAATCCCAGGCACAGATACAGGCTGGGTGGTGAATGGCTGAGAGCAGCCCTGAGGAGAAGGACCTGGGGGTCTGGGTCGACGAGAAGCTCAACATGAGCCGGCAGTGTGCACATGCAGCCCAGACAGCCAACCGAGTGCTGGGCTGCATCAAGAGAAGTGTGGCCAGCAGGGCAAGGGAGGTGATTCTCCCCCTTTACTCTGCTCTCGTCAGACCCCACCTGGAGTACTGTGTGCAGTTCTGGAGCCCCCAATACAAGAAGGACATGGAACTGCTGGAGCGGGTCCAAAGGAGAGCCACGAAGATGATCAGAGGGCTGGAGCACCTCTGCTATGAGGACAGGCTGAGAGAGTTGGGGCTCTTCAGCCTGGAGAGGAGAAGGCTTCGAGGAGACCTTATAGTGGCCTTCCAGTATTTGAAGGGAGCCTACAGGAAAGCTGGGGAGGGACTATTTACACGGTCTAGTAATGTTAGGACGAGGGGGAATGGGTTTAAGCTGGAAGAGGGGAGATTTAGACTGGATGTTAGGAGGAAGTTCTTTACAGTGAGGGTGGTAAGGCACTGGAACGGGTTGCCCAGGGAGGTTGTGGATGCTTCCTCCCTGGAGGTGTTTAAGGCCAGGCTGGATGAGGCCTTGAGCAACCTGCTCTAGTGGGAGGTGTCCCTGCCTATGGCAGGGGGTTGGAGCTGGATGATCCTTGAGGTCCCTTCCAACCTAAACCATTCTATGATTCTATGATTCTATAAATCTGCGCATAGTGTCATTTGACAGACTGTGTGACAAAATGGTGCTGGGTTGGTGGTATGTCCCAGAAAGAGTGTTTTTAAGTCTTGGTTTAGTTTGTAATGAAAGTAGCTTTAAAAATAGTGAAGGTCCTTCCCAGTACTGTTTGTTTTGCTTAGACTAAAAAAAAAACCCAAACAAATGAGCCAACCCAAAAAACAAAACCCCAAGCACACACAAGGGCCAAACCCCCAAATCCCTCTGTAAAAACAAACTCCCTGTAGATCCTTAGGTGACCCAAACAAAGCCAATGAGTTTCTCACTGGTTCCCAAGTGGGAAGGGTGCAACTTTTCCTTCATCACACCACTAGTGCAGGAGGGGATAAAAGAAATGTGTATAATCCTGCCCTGGCACTGCCTGAGTTTGAGACATGTTACCAGCAGACAGGTATGCTGAGTGTGCAGCCTAAGCAGCTGCCTTGCAGAGGAAAAGGGGGTAGACAGTGTTGAGTGGCTCTTAAGGTTATGAAGCACTAGGCCAGAGAGGGTTACAGATTTACTAGTGGTAGAAGATGAATGCAACAGCAGCATATGCTGTTGGGAAGACAACTTTGTGGAGGCAGTTGTGAGGCGTTGCCTTTGCTGGGCTTGGGTTCTTCCAGCAAAACTGTCAACTGCAGCTCCTTTCTCTGTACTGGGCAAGAGCTGCAACTGTTCAGGCAGGGACTGCCCACTGCAAGAGACAAATAAGTGGATAGAAGTGCCCCATGTGCCCTGTGGACCTGTGTGCCACTGCTTAGCTCGTGATGGTGAGGTTCTGAGTTTGTCTGTGGTTTTATTAATGAATATCCCCTTCCTAAGCAAATAGCTGTCATCTTTAACTTGCAAAGGCTTTGCTTTCCAAACTTGGGCCTACAGGATGAAGAAGACACACAATGATGATGGTGTTCCTGTGATTTCTCTTCTGCATTTTTTGCCTTATAATCTACTGATCCCAACATTTGGAGGCATTTCCCTTTGATGCTTTGTGTTAAGAATGAACTGTAGTGTGGAGAAGCGGTTTGTGTGATAGAACCTGCCATAATAGAGGTGATGCTGTTTGGAAAGGCTTGGATGAGACATGATTGAGCTGAACGGTGCAACGAGGAGGGAAAAGGTGAGCTAGGAAGAGAGTGCAATGGAAATTGGACCCCAAAATTAACATCATAGAGCAGGGCGTGGAAGGATAAGCAGTCTCCTTCAAACCAGGTTCTGTTCCTAAGCCATCCTCCAGAACTTCCTGCAATTTGAACAAGTGGCCAGCATCAGCTTTCTGAGTGGTGTTTGTGCTGAGCACTTGCAGGAGCACCATTCCCATCCAGCTTGCAGAGCAGGATTCTCGTGCTTCAGTCTTGCTGGGAGCTGCTTTGCGCTTTTCTGTGGCAGCAGCTTCTGCAGTAGGAGCCCCCCAGGCCTGGAAGGGATGGCTTTTGCTGTGAAAGAAGCCGGCGTAACCAGGCAGACATTATCCTCTTGCCGGAAGGAGGGATCCAGGCTCCCTGGGGAGGAGGGAATGGCGGAGCGAGTGATTCATTGCAGCTGGCTGTAGTTTGGCCTCCCTCTCTCACTTTGCCCTGGGTGCCAGGGAGTGACAGCTTGTGGGCAGCGGGCCAAGCTATGAAAAGAGGAGTGTGTGAGGCCTTCAGCTTTCTCATGCTTTATCAAGCTGCAAAGAATAGCTCGATATTCAGCCAGCGTTGGTGCGGGTCAGGAGAATGGAAACGCTAACTTAACTCCTGACATGCCGGCTAATTGCTGCCCGCAGGCTGCGCGCAGGGCGAGGGCTGCGCTGGACGGCAGCGCTGCTTTGTGCGGCAGCCTGCGGAGCGGGAGGAGCGCAGCTTTGATGCAAGGATGGAGATCTGCTTCCCTGAAGGCGGCGGATCCTGGGGTTTGCTGGGAGAGTGGAAAGATGGAACGAGTGCTCTCCTCTCGTGGTTTGCTGTCCATGTGCTGGTGGAGGATGGAAAGACAGAAAGGTCAGTCAGCAGGAGCAATGGACGTGCTGGGAAAGCGTGAGGGAGCGTGGTGGATGAGTGGCAGGTCTGCCCTCAGCTGTCCTCTCACTCGTGGCACGGCACTGAGGCCAGCTGACCCCTGTGCAGAAGCTGTCCATGTGAGGAAGCCTGGGGAGCAGGATGAGGCCGACCCGGAGCTGTCACCCTTTGCGGGAGGGACTGCCGGCAAGGCATCCCCGCCGTGGAGGGCTGCCCACCGGCGCTGAGGGAGTTAAGAGCCGCTGGTCGGCTGGGGGTGAGCCTACCTCGGGGTGTTGAGCTCCATTCCCACGGCTTTTCCTTTCTGACCGGGGCTGGGGGAGGGATCAAGCTTGGAACAAGTGAAATGCCCGGAGGCTGGAAAACAGCACACTGGCCCCTCTGGCCTTGTGTTGGGCTTGGAGGGATTTGAGCTTCTCTACAGACTGGGCAGGAGTTGCTGGCCAAGGCTGGGTCTGTCACCACTCAGCCAGTTGCTGGATGCAATCATGAGTTTATTTCCCTCCCTGGGACAGACCATGGTGGTTTGTAGGCCATCGGGTTTTTACTAAGGGGACTGAAATCATCTCCCAGCGTGAAGGATGTAAAGGAGAAATCAAGTCCCAGCAGTTCCACAAGCAGATCACAGCACAGATTACAGCATCGACTTTGTGCAAGTGCAGCAGCACTTGAAGGAAGCAGTTCCTCATAGGATATGCAAGTTTCTGAAAGGTGTAAGACAGCAGGGCCCTTTTTTCCTGATGCCAACTCCACCTTCTTTCTCTGCACCATTTTGAGGTGCTGTGTTGAGCTTTTTGAAGCCTGGAAGAGCTGGCAAAAGTCTGAGGGGCTGGTCCAGGGAGTTGATGGGTGTTCAGAGCCCAAGTCCTGCAATTTCTCCATCAGTGGTGCAGAGGGGTTTGCCACATCCCAGTTTACTTTGGAACTGTGTGAGTTAGGTCCAAATCTGATCAGCACCTGTTTCCCAGCAGAGGGAGAAGGAAGTCAGAGTTCAGCCCCTAGAAATACTTTCTGGAAACTAAGGTGCACAGTCCCTCTTCTGCACAGCTTCTGAATCTAAGGCAAGGCAAACTGCTGTGCATGAATGGAATCCAGTAGTAGGGTAAAGGAGAGATGTGCCATGGTCTCAGAGAGCAGTTCCACAGTTGATTTCTGCTGGGCTGTGTGCAGACCAGGCAATACCAAAAAGCACCACAAATACATGGTTAGGGACTGGATTTTTGTTTGTGCATGGGGAGTTTGGATTTGCTTTTGCCCCAGATCCTCTTTGCCAAGGGTGAAGTACTGTTGTCCTTCCACTTGCTGTGATGGCCTCTGGTAGGGAGATCTGGAGGACAAAGGGTTGGGGAAGCTGTGGAGCAGAGGCTTTACTTCTTGCAAAGCCAAGAGAGTAGCCTGGATGAAAGGACAGCATCTCTGCAAATGTTCTGCAAACAGTGTGATTCCTTCTGGTGGATTTTGCTGATTGTTAGATGCCAAAATCCTAGTAAAGACTGGTAGGCCTTTGTTCAGTTTTCTGCACTTAAACACTTAATGGTTCTGTGGTTTCACTCACCCAGCAATGGGAGGTTTGGCTGGCGCAGGCGCAGGAGTTGCAGGCTGGTCCCATGTGGCCTCATGTGAGACCAACCTGCAGTGGCTGCACAAAGAGAAACCCTCGCCTGCTGCAGCAATAGCTTGGACTCAGGTGCAGCGAGCACACCAGCCAGAGCTGGCTTTTTTGCCCTGCTTCTTCAGGGACTGGGGATGTGTTCCCATTGTGTTTGTGCTGGGTTGCTCCTGTCAAGCCTCTTCTCATTATTCTTGCCTCGAGCTGTGTCAGGCCTGAAGGCAAAGTGCTGCAGAACACTCTGTAGGCTTGCCCCTGGGAGATGTGAGGTCCTTGGAGAGTGGCTGTTCCAGGGAAGCACTGCAGTGGGCTGAATTGAGGCTGTTTCAGGCTACACAGCTCTGAGCTAATCTCCCAGAGGCAGAGACATTACTCACCAATCAGGAATGTGTCTGTATTTTTCCTAATGAGAACAAAACATTTTATCCCTGTTCATTAGCAGAGTTAGGGTGTACTGTTGCTATGCCAACAGACTCCTCTCCCCTGCAGACACACTGGGGGTGTCCTCTATGCCATGGTTGGAAGAGTGAACGAGAAGGCTCATACTGGCAAGAAAAAGATCCCATTGTTTTCTCAGGGCTGCCTGGACTTTGTGCAGCTGGCCAGACCATGCCTTCTCAGGGGGAAGGGAGCCACAGAGGGAGTCAAGTGCAACAGAGATTTAATTTATTGGAAAAATAGTCTTTGCATTTCATGTTATATTGTTTTTTCCAGCCTGAGGCACACTCCTCAATAAGAGAAATGAAGGTGTCTCACCGTTCCCAAGAGCCCAGATGGTAAGCAAGATGCGTCGGGAGCCGGCACTGGGATGCCCATGGGCTGCTGCAGCCCACTGGGCTCATCTGTGCTCCTGGCCACATCGGTTTGTGTGGCCACTGTAATGCTGGGCGGCCTCTCGATGCTGCTGCAGAACGAACCCACCTGAGGAACTGCACCAGCGATTAGCTGGACGAGTGGGTTCACCAGGCACATGGTCTGCTGGAAAGAGCGAGTGGCTGTTTGTGGGAGTGTGCACTTCTTCCCTTTGCAGAGGGAACATTCCCTTTGTGCAGGGAAATGCTGTGAAAGGCAAAGGCAGAGAGCATTCTGTCTTCAACAGAACCTTCAATCCACAGACTTCTGCTGGAGGCAGGTGTGGCTGCTCCAAAGCTTGCCTGTCTGCTTGTCATTTTTGTCTTGGCCTCCATCCCTAGCTGCATTCCACTTTCTTAGGGGACTGACTGGGATCTGTGGGTTGCAGTGGCACCTAGGTCAGGGCACTGCAGCCCTTCTGCAAGAATCTCTTTAGTGCTGCACTTCCATCTCTGCTGCAATGTGAAAAATAATTTTTAACATTAATTTTCTGTGTGAGGGAGTGAGTTTAACCTACAGATGTAAACCAGCAAAACCAAAAAAAGATACTTTGTGATGGTGAGCTATTGTCAGGAATGGCCAGTCAGCACAGCCAAATCTGAACACAGTCTCCTGGAGTAGGAGCGATGCTCAAATCTGGCTGTCAGTCACCATGCAGTGTGACGAGCTGCTTTGTGCTGGCAGAGCTCTGTGGTGTTGACAGCTATAAACCCTTGAAATGTCTCCCTGAAACTGATTTCTCCTTTCAGGCTGCTTCCTGTTAAACTGGATAGTTACGACTCCTTTTTCAGATTGCCTGGCAAAGTGCTTTGTAAGTGAATGTGTGGAATTTGAATATGGGAATTTGAATGTAAAGTATAGGGCGGTACAGCAGAGATCCCAGGCCTGAATGAGCTGCTGGATATCTGCGGATCTGCATGAACTTCTGGTTGGGAGTGAAACTCTGGCACCTGGGCACTAGGTGCTGATTTAGATGAGTCACCAGCTCTTGCGCTGGAGAGATTAGTATCTCTTTAGAGCACTGACAGCACAGGATCCCTTCATCAGAAGGATGTCTGCTTGTTAGACTTGCAGTTGTAGCAGCAAGAGGACTCAGCAGAAATAAAAACAAGGAACGAAGCCAGACAGGAACCCCTCGCCCAGACTTCTGTGTGCACAGCCTGTGTGGTTTCAGCTTGGTCGTAGACCTGGATTGAACTCTTGGTCAGTAAAAGAGCAAGTTTTTGAAAACCTTATTTCAGTCTGGAGCCTCCAAGAATAAATTCTGAGTACATATAACGCAGGTACAAAGATTCACAACTCTAATTTCCTCAACTTCGTGTTGCTCTGGGTGGTTCAAGTACAACCACTAAATCAAAGCTGTTTGAAAGAGGGAATGAGTAAATACTTGAGATGACTTGATTCCAGTCCAGGCTCTTCTGAGTCCGTGGTTTCAGAGCATGTGAAAAATAAAAGACCATGGGGAGGGCAGAGGTCTGTATGTTGTATTCTTTGAGGTATCAAATTAATTCTGCCCAAATCCTACTGGAAAAGTGCTCCAACAGAAGTGCACTAGAGGACATGCTTTTTAGTACCTTAAAGTGTGAAAGGTCATGTCTGAACAAACTAGCTTCTGAAATGTGAATTACAGTTATTACCTGAGTCCTAGAATCAACCAGGTTGGAAGAGCCCTCCAAGCTCATCCAGGTCAACCTAGCACCCAGCCCTGTACGATCAACCAGACCATGGCACTAAGTGCCTCATCCAGTCTTATCTTGAACACCTCCAGGGACGGTGACTCCACCACCTCCCTGGGCAGCCCATTCCAATGCCAATCACTCTCTCTGGGAAGAACTTCCTCCTAACATCCAGCCTCAGTCGTGCTCTACTTCATTCATGTGCAGTTGGAGTAGCAATTCACTGTTACCTAGGAGAGTGTTACTTGTTCCCTCCTTTTCTCTCCCTTCCTTTTTAAACAGTCTAGTGGACCATCACTTTCAGAGTAAAGATAAGCATGCAACCCCTATGCTGTGTGCAAGGCAAGACTTTGCAGGAGAAACCCTCACCTTCAGGGAGGGGAGTTCTGTATCGAGTGCTCTCTGCAAAGCAGTCACAACAGTGAGAGGTTTGGGTTATTTCTAGACCCGGGGCTATATATTTACTTCATATGTGATGTAAAGCCTCTGCAGAGCTACTTCAGGCTCCAAGTCCAGTTCCAAAGGTGACATTTTGATCAAAGTCCAAACTGCTCTCTGGTCTTGCATCTTGTCTTGGAGTTCTGTTTCCCACTGTGTGCTGATTTATGGACTCCTTTTAAGTGTTTAACCTTACAACAAGTAGATTCTCGCTTTGGTAGTGCCTGAACTTTCTTCAGTGGAAAAACAAGGCAGACCTACATACACTTACAGTGGAGTAAAGAATAACATTTCCTATCTGTGTCTACATTTTGCCTCTAGAAGCACAGCAGGTGTAATACCCAGAGCTAGGTGGATGCCCTAGGTAACAATGAGCCCTCGTGTTATTTTCCATAAGCAGGTTTTATCTAAATCTGAGTTGGCATAGTTTGATGTCCAATAATGTCATCACTTTTTCTGCCCTTCTTTCTAAAAGCTCAGCTTTTAGTAAGAGCTGGGTGCTTTGTCCATCTGATCTGGTGGAAGTTGGAGGCTGGATTAGATGAAACTCAGCAAGGACAAAGTATAGAGTCTTGCACCTGGGAAAGAACAAGTGCAAGTATCAGTGTAGATTTGGGACTCACTTGGTGGAAGACAGTGAAGAGGAAAAGGATCTGGGGCCCTAGTGGACAGGAGGTTGAGCATGAGCCAGCAGTGTGCTCTTGTGGCCAGGAGGGCCAAAGCCATTCTGGGGTGTATTAGAAGGGCTGTGGTTAGTAGGGCAAGAGAGGTTTTCCTGCCCCGCTACTCTGCCCTGGTGAGGCTGCATCTGGAGTGCTGTGCTCAGTTTGGAGGCCCCCAGTTCAAGAAAGACATAGAACTCCTTGAGAGAGCTCAGTGCAAAGCCACAAAGATGATGAAGGGAATGGAACATCTCTGTTATGAGGAGAGCCTGAAGGAGCCAGAGCTGTGGAGCTTGGAGGCGAGGAGCCTGAGAGGTGACCTCATCAGTGTTTATAAAGATGTGCAGGGTGAGTGCCAGGAGGCTGGAGCCAGGCTCTGCTGGGTGATGCCCAGTGCCAGGACAAGGGGCAATGGGTGAGAGTTGAGGCATAGGATGGAAACATGAGGAGAATTTTTTTCCCTATGAGAGTGACAGAGCACTGGAACAGGCTGCTCAGGGAGGGTTGTGGAGTCTCCCTCTCTGGAGATATTCAAGAACTGTCTGGATGTGTTCCTGTGTTGTCTGCTCTGGGTGATCCTGCTCTGCGGGGGTTGGACTGAATGAGCTTTCGAGGTCCATTCCAGCCCTTGACGTTCTGTGTCCTGTATTCCATTTGATTTCCCCCACTTTGAGGGAAAGGTTTCCCCTTTTGATCAGCACCAGTTAAGGGCTGTTTGTGGGGTGAGGTGTTCCTCCTAGCCTTTAGAGAATAGTTCAAAGCCCTAAGTTCTGAGGTAGGTTTATGTTTTAAAAAATACTGTCAGCACTGAGTATTGTAACCCTAAATAACAGATCTGCCCTCTCTTGAATTTGCTGAGCTTTTATGGCTGCATTTAATATTTTCAATATATTCCAGTTACACTTCTACATCTCTGCCTTTTCGAAATGCTTCTTTGACTTGTAGTAGTGAAACTGGTCAAGGGCAGAGAAAAAGCAGATATTTCAGCCTGACAGGTAAGTTCAGGTTGCTTAGTGAGCTAAACATGTATAAATAGCAGAGCCTTACACCATGATAAAGCACATAGGAAGCAATTAAGATCACTGCACTTGAGGAACAAATCACTCAGGATTTTCATGAAAACAGTGTCTAAACCCAGGTATTCCTATGTGACTCTGTAGAGGAACATGCTCTGTTAAGAATATTGAGGGGGTATATGTAGGGCCAGGCAATCACTAAATGTTGTGCTTGTGTTTGAGGAAAACAATTGATGGCTTTAAATGACAGAAATCAGTGTTGGAAAAGCCCCTCAGGATCACTAAGTCCAACCTAGAACCCTGCTCTACAAGATTCACCTTAAACCATAGCCATAAGCACCACATCCAAACGACTCTTAAACACATTCAGGGTCAGTGACTCCACCACTTCTCTGGGCAGCTCATTCCAGTCTCTGACCACTCTCTCCATGAAAAACTTTTTTCCTAATATCCAATCTAAACCTCCCCAGCCTCAGCTTGAGGCCATTCCTTCTTGTTCTGTCTCCACTTATCTGCGAGAAGTGACCAACAACAGCCTCTCCGCAGTGTTCCTTCAGGTAGTTGTAGATAGCCATGAGGTCTACCCTCAATCTCCACTTCTTCAAACTAGCCATCCCCAGCTCCCTCAGTCACTCCTCATCAGATTTATTCTCTAGGCCCTTTACCAGCTTTGTTGCCCTCCTCTGGACCCGCTGCAACACCTGTTAATAAAGAACATAAGGCAGAATAAAGCTTTGGCATGCAACCTTTGTCAGAAGGGTTATATCCTTCACCAGAACAGGCTAAATCAAATACAAGGACATTATTTGTATATTCAGAGCACTAATGTGGAGAGGAAGTTTTTTGACAAGTACACCCTATTCTAGAGGGAAAAGATGTAGCTGGATGCTGTGGATTGAAAGTAAACTTGCATTTGAGCAAACTCAGTTTATGAGAATAGCAGTTGGGGATCTCTGCTGTACTTAATAAAAATCACTTTGCTTTCTCCAGCTTTGATGGAATTGGAGTTTGCTGCAGCTTCAGAACAAACATTGCATCTCAAAATAGGTATGCTATGAGAAATGGAATAGCAGCAACAGTGAGCAGAGGCAAGCTCTCCATACAAAGAACAACTGAATAACTGAGACTCTTCCACCTGACAAGTGATGAGTGATTGTTGTCTTCAAATCCTGAATGGCATGGGAGGTTTTGAGAGAGAGCAACCTTTCTCTGTCTCTTCCATTGTAAGTATGACTAGGTACTGAATGGAGCCAGTGTGTAGTAAGCTTAAAACCAAGTAATGACTTAATCCTCGATGTGTGGAGTTAACCTTGGAAGCTTCTTGCCACATGATGTTGTGAGTGCCAAACATCTGTGTGTGCTTGAGGACACACGGCAGCTCCATAGAAGAAGGAGCTATTGAAGGTTACTAAATGCATAGAAACAATCTCTGTGCTAAGAAATCCCTAAGTTGCATGTTGTTGAAGCCTGGGAGAGTATGCAGGGAGGTAAAGGGCACCAGCAGCAGAACAAGGGGACACAGTCTCATGTTGTGCCAGGGGAGGTCTAGGCTGGATGTTAGGAGGAAGAGAGAGTGATTGGCATTGGAATGGACTGCCCAGGGAGGTGGTGGAGTCACCGTCCCTGGAGGTGTTCAAGAAAAGCTTGGATGAGGCACTTAGTGCCATGTTCTAGTTGATGGGACAGGGCTGGGTGATAGGTTGGACTTGAGATCACCTAGGGCTGG
The DNA here is from genome assembly GCA_013400475.1 of Tricholaema leucomelas. Classification (NCBI taxonomy): domain Eukaryota; kingdom Metazoa; phylum Chordata; class Aves; order Piciformes; family Lybiidae; genus Tricholaema lacrymosa; species Tricholaema leucomelas. The sequence goes on along the minus strand of WAAF01002626.1, from coordinate 68,045 downwards.
GTAATAGGCTGGACTGGATGATTTTGAGATAGATCACCTAGGGCTGGGTAATAGGTTGGACTGAATGATCTTGAGATAGAATCAACCTGGTTGATTCTGTATGCTTACTTCCTGCTTATGTTTCAGGCGATCACCAGAGCCAGACAACTGCAACCTGGTTCGTCAGTGTGGAGTGGGAGAGAGGTTGCAAATGAAACTTGTGAAAACAGACAGATGCAGCCTGTGTTCTGGGTTGGTTCTGTGATGCACACACCTCTGACTGGCTACAGGCATTGCCTGTGGGCTGTTGGAGCCTGCAGACTGTTGAGTTGAGTTTGAAGAGGAGTGGAGAGGGTATTTCTGGAAACAGCACCCCGGGGAAGGGTGATGTGAAGACAAATATTCTAAGCAGGGAAGCTAATTTTCTGCCTTTCTCTGTGGCATATATTGCTGCTGCTCTGAGATGGTACATGTTTTACGGAGTGCAGAGACTGTCTTCCTGCTGGTAGACTCAATCTTATTTGTGAGAATTTCCCTCCTTTAAAAGAGTGTTTGTTGCCTGGTAATGAACAGTAACTTAATTTGAGTTAAATCGGGTGATAAGCAGATGTACAAACTGTACCACCCCTCTTCCAAAGCATTTTCAAGCTAAAAACGTCATGGCCTATGTGAGGTTCTCTTCAGAAGTACTCAAAACACTGCTCTTATTTTAGATCCTGTCTAAACATTTAAAAATAACTCCAAAATAGTGTTCACTTCTAGTTGCTTCACCCTTGAAGGTCCGGTCTTACACTTGGTTTTAGATGTTTAGCCATATCTGCAGAGAGCACAGTGCAGAACAGCCCTAGATGCTCCTTTGAACTTTTCCTTACCCTTTCAGAAGGAAGATAACTATATCAGGCTATCTGTCTTTTGTCCCTAGGGACACAGTCTCTGCTAATAAGTAGTGTCCATTTGCTCACTAACTTTGCTGCTATGGTCCTCAGGGAACAGCTGTGGAAAGCTGACAGGTAGCAGAGCTAAGATGATGTGTGTTTTGGGAGCATGCTCTTATGACTGAAACCATCTGAGTTGGTGTGTTTGGGAAACTGTAGTCCCTTTGCAAGGACACAAACTGCCTTGCTTGCAGCTCATACCATATGGTGGAAGCCACTCCATGGACTGGCTGTGAAAGTGCATGCAGAGATACCAGCTACGAGGAGAACAGGCAGACCTAGAACTGAGACAAGTCAGGTGGAGTACATCCAGGATCAGAAAAAGGGTCAGGCTGGAGAAGACTGGGACTAGGTGGAGTGGGCTTAAGTTCCCTTTCTTCTGATTGTTCCCCGAGGCTGAGAGACTTGGGACTTTTTAGTCCGGAAAGGAGAAGACTGAGAGGGGATTTGATAAATGTTTATAAGTATCTGAGGGCTGGCCAGGAGGGGGACAGGCTCTGCTCACTGCTCCCTGGGATAGGACAAGGAACAATGGGTGTAAATTGCAGCAAAAGAGGAGGTTCCACCTTAACACAAGGTGGGGGGACTTCTTGACTGGAAGGATCACAGAGCAGTGGAACAGGCTCCCCAGAGAGGTTGTGGAGTCTCCTTCTCTGGAGCATTCCAAGGCCTGTCTGGATGTGTTCCTCTGTGATCTGTGTTAGATAGGATTGTCCTGCTCTGGCAGGGGGGGTTGGACTGGATGATCTCCTTGAGTCCCTTCCAACTCCTAACATCCTGTGATCTTGACACATTGCACCCACTTAGGTAGCTGTTTGATGCAGGAAGAAGCCTCCATCCTGAAACAAATCTATTGATGCGCAGCTGGGTTCAGTTGTTGCACCATTTAGAGAGCATCCTTCCTGTTTAACTCTCAACTTCTCAGCTGCCGCTTTCCTCCATAATTTTGTTGCAGCAATGATCCTCTCAGCCTGTTCTTGTGAGTGCTGGACCTCTCTGCCATTCTCCAGGTAGTCTGTCCACAATAGGCTTAGTTTGAACCCATCTTTAGCCTGCAGGATCTTAGATGGTCCGTGATTTCAAGTAGTGTACTTCCCACCAACACTTAATAAGGTTTAATTTACAATATTTAAATGATGCTAAACTTGACAGCCCCACTGTAACCTCATGGATTGGCATTGTTCAGTTTGGTCCACATATGTCTGAAGGATGGTGTCTGAGCCATGCTTTTTCTAGTGTTTTGATTTGTTACCTATGTTGTGACAGGGCTGAACAGTTTCCTTTCCCAGAGAAAGGCACAGTCCCTGCTGTGTGGAGCATAAAGCTTAAAACAACAGAGGAATGGTGCCTGGAACTGGAACAGTGTGCAAACAGCACTGTGCTGACCACAGGCTATGGTTTATCCTTTCAGCACAGATGTACACAATTTCCCCTTGTTCCTCTTGCCAGCCTCTGCTCTTTCTAGCTGTTCCTTTCAGCAGAAGAGCAGCTACTCAGATGTAAAACTTTCAGTATTACTCCCAACACACTACTATAAGTCTGATTTTCCTGTCTCCTGGGCACTTTTGAGCAGCTACTCAGATGTAGAGATGCCAGCAGTCAGCCAGTTGCACTGGCTGAAATTCCTGCTTATAGAAATTTGTGTTTCAGACTACCACTACAGTTTATGCAGAAGACCTGTTAGTGCATCTCTGTGGCCCTAGGGTGAAGGTCTGAGTTTTCCCTGAAAGGCAAAGGGAAAAGCCAGTCAGTCCTGTCCAGCCAGTGGCTGTCAGATTGTGAAGCGAGGAGGATGATAAACCAGATGGAGAAGAGTCTCAACTGAAAAGCCTTTAAAAGGCTTTTAAAAGCCTTTTTTAAAAGTCGAGGCAATCCCAAGCACAAATCCAGGCTGGGCAGTGAGTGGCTGGAGAGCAGCCCTGAGGAGAGGGACTTGGGGGTGCTGCTGGATGAGAGGTTCAACATGAGCCAGCAGTGTGCACTTGCAGCCCAGAGAGACAGCCAGATCCTGGGCTGCATCAGGAGAAGTGTGGCCAGCAGATGGAGAGAGGTGATTCTCCCCCTCTACTGTGCTCTGGTGAGACCCCACCTGGAGTACTGCATCCAGGTCTGGAGCCCCTGGGACAAGAGGGATGTGTGCAGATGCTGGAGAACGTCCAGAGCAGGGCCACGAGGATGCTCAGAGGGCTGCAGCAGCTCTGCTATGAGGACAGGCTGAAAGAGTTGGGGCTGTTCAGTCTGCAGAAGAGGGGGCTCCCAGGTGACCTTCTTGTGGCCTTCCAGGATCTGAAGGGGGCTTACAAAAAAGCTGGGGAGGGACTTTGTAGGCTCTCAGGGAGTGCCAGGACTAGGGGGAATGGAGCAAAGCTGGAAGTGGGGAGATTCAGCCTGGAGGTGAGGAGGAAGTTGTTCAGCAAGAGAGTGGTGAGAGGCTGGAATGGGTTGCCCAGGGAGGTGGTTGAGGCCCTATCCCTGGGGGTGTTTAAGGCCAGGCTGGATGAGGCTGTGGGCAGCCTGATCTAGGGTAGGGTGTCCCTGAGCATGGAAGGGGGTAGGAACTAGATGTTCCTTGTGGTCCCTTCCAACCCTGGCTGATTCTATGATTCTATGAAAATTCATGGCTACTGTGAACAGGTAGCCAGTTCTGAACCTGGTGCCTCCATGAGAGTACCAGAGAAGCTTTCCCAGCTCTGAACAGGACCAGGAGCTCAAATATTTTGCCAGAAAAAGTTTGGATCTCTTCAATCTGAGCAAACAGTTAAGAACTACTCATGCTGCAAAGCCATTTGATGGTGTAAAATTTTATTATGGTGAATTTTGTCTTGTAATAGAATTGCATTTTCTGGTTAAGGTGTGACTGGATGTTTGCCTGTTAACAAAGTGACTTGGAGAACTCTTGCTCCAGATGCTTTATTTTTCCAAGTACCAAATCTTGCAGTGTTGTAGCTTCTACTTCCTTTATGGCTTAATTTCCACCTTAAAAGCTTTCACTCCTCCAGTGTGTGGACACACAGTGGATTGAAAGAAGAGCATTGCCTGATGGCCTATGCCCAGTAGTAGTCATCCTCCCACCTCTATCCGTATTCAGTCTGGTGCTCTGAATTTTGTCCTTGAAACAAGAACTTGCAGATGTGGATAGTGTCTGGGATGAGGGACTGTGGTTGTAGGGTGAGAAAGTTTGCTTCATTGTGGCTGCCAGCCTATGGCTGATCAACCAAGTGTACCTTGAGAGCCCTCTGGGGATGATTCTTGTGCCACCTGTTCAGGTTGAACTACATCTGGAAACGCTGGATATCAACCATCCCAGCCTGTGTGGGAGAATCATGATTTGAGACTGTGATGACTGGTGTGATGCTGGCTCTCAAGTCTGCACTTGGTCTGTTCAGTCTTCTGCAGTAATGTGGTGGGTGGTGGTGTGCTTTATACATGCTATGAGCAGCCTGGGGAGGTCCCCAGGCTTCTGGGATAACATGGAGTGTTGCTATCTCTTCTTGGACTTATGAAAACCTTTGTATTGGCTTGCAGAGCTGGAAGAAAATGCCAGCTCACCAAGAACAATGTGCTCTTGTGGCCAAGAAGGCCAGTGCCATCCTGGGGTGTATTAAAAGGCTGTGGTTAGCAGGTCAAGAGAGATTCTTCACTCCCTCTACTCTGCCCTGCTGTGTCTGGAGTACTGCATCCAGTTCTGGGCCTCCCAGTTCAGGAAGGACATAGAACTGCTTTAGAGAGTCCAGTGCAGAGCCACAAAGATGCTGAAGGGAATAGAACATCTCTTTTATGAGGAGAGCCTGAAGGAGCTGGGGCTGTGCAGCTTGGAGAGGAGGAGACTGAGGGGTGACCTCGTTCATGTTTAGAAGGCTGGAACGGGCTACCCAGGGCAGGTTGTGGAGTCTCCCTCTGGACTCCAGCGTGATCTGCTGTCGGAGATCCTGCTCTGCAGGGAGGTTGGACTGGATGAGCTGTTGAGGTCCCTTCCAGCCCCTCTGATTTTCTGGGATTCTGTGAACTTGGATCATTATTCCCTGTTCACTGCAGGGGGGCTGGACTAGATGACCTTTGGGGGTCCCTCCCAGCCCAAATCATTCTCTGGTTATCTAGCAGACCTCTGTAACCTCATTACCAGAATATTGGGCCTAATAGTTTGTAGCTGACTACTAAGAGCCTTCCACACTGAGGCACTGATTTATGAAAGATTAATTGATCAAAGCTTCGTTACTGTTAATGCTTTAAAATGAGTTGAGTAACAGATGATAGAACATACTCCAGCTTGGTTTGAAGGCAAACCACAAGCAGATTGTGGTAGTGATGTGGAATTCTGTTGATTTTGCTGTCATTTCTGGGTGGGAGGGGATGGATGCTGCTCATGTGGTTGCATTGCATTGAGTTTATTTGCATGTTACTGCCTGTATTCATGGCTGTAGAACTGCTGACAGTGTTGGAGTGATAGGGGAAGACTGTCAAACAGCTACAGGGCTGTATGGTTCTCCAGAAGGTTACTGGGGAAGGCAGAAAAGTGATTTTTTTTTTGTTGGAAATGAATCATAACTCTAAGAAGAAGAGTCCTGTTCTCCTGCCTTCCACACAGAACATACTAATTCTTTATAGAGTTGTGGTACTAAAATTGGAGACTTCTGAGGTGCCAAGGAGGTGCTGTTCTTTACCAAGGCAAAGCACCCTGCACTGCTCAGCCTCTGCAGAGCAAAAGGATTTATTTAAGGCAGGCTCCACCGTTAATGGTTCTGATTTGCATTTTGACAAGCGAGTGGTGGAGCTGGGGATGTGCCCCTTGTTATATGTCTGCTTATGGTCTGTAACGCTGCTAGCACAAACTCCTTTTGTGGTAGGTCTCTGTTCTGCCTCCCACTGTGCAACCCTGCAGGGTTGACACTGGCACGGAGACAGTGGTTTTCTCTTGAAGTCCAAGCGTAGGACTGGCTTCCTTTCACAGGACATTTGAAGCTCTTCCTCTCTTGCTGTCCCCTCTAAAACCATCCTAGATGCAAAAGGACTTGTCCTTCGCCTCTGAGATGTGAGAACTTGGTTAGGGGTCACGATGGCGGCATGTGCTGTTTGCAGGAGGTCTCTTCCCTCTCTTCTGGAAGGCACCCTGCCGAGGAAGAGCAAGTCTTAAGGCAGAAAAGCAAGTCTTAAGGCAGAAACCATTCCAGTGAGAAGATCTTGTGCTGCCGTGGCTGTCTCTGAACAAAATAGTTGGGCGTTGTTGGCCAGAAATCAACACAGAACAGCTTAGGCAGGTGGTGCAGAGCAGAACTCTTTCATAGCTTGTGGAGCCAAAGCTGAGAACAGGAGGATCCTGGCAGAGGCTGGGGAGAGGTGCCCCTAATGATGGGGAGGGCAGTGCGGTTGGGAAGGCGTGCCTTGTTTAAGGTGAGGCTGGTAAAATATGAATCAGTCTGTTTGAAGTAGTGATGAAATCCCAGATGAAGGTTTTCTGTAATACCTGGCCAAACAGTCTGGTGTGCTTTAGCTTTCCTTTCTCCCTGCTCAGAACGAGCAGTCCTGACCTACTTTTAGCAGTGGCAGTTCTGATGAATGCTACCCAATGCTTGGCTGCAGGGACAGCAAACACATGGTACCTGTTTTGTTCAGTCAGCATCTGGGTGAGAAGTTTCCATCAAACATTTAGCAGACAAGGAAGAGCTGTTCCTGGAAGCTGGACTGTTGGTGCATTAAACTCAATTTTGCCACTTCTGTGCACCCTGGCTGTGGCCTTTGCTTTGGTTTTCTCAGTCTGCTGAGGCTGATGCTTGCTTGCTTGGCTGCTGTTGTACATTAACTTTTGTGCTGCACTGTCAGGATTCAGTTAGATGGTATCTAAATGTTAATATGATAATAATGCCTTTAGAAATAGCTGGTGAGGTCAGGTTCCCAGCTTCCTAAGAATGCGATTAGGCAGAGCTAAAGTTACACTCTGAATATATAAAAATAAATACAATCTATAAATGTACCATAAAAATAAGAAGTTTAAATAGAAGTGTCATCCCAGGGCAAATTGCAAAGCTCTCTGTAGCTCAGTATCCTGTCTTTGACAAGATCCAGGAGCAGACATTTAATAAGGGCTGTACAAAAACAAGGCGAGTGTAATGCAGTGGGCTTGGTTTCCTTTGCTTTCTCCCCCTCTGCATTTGTCCTCCTCCCCCAGTTCAAGAAGGACATAGAGCTGCTTGAGAGAGTCCAGCGTAGAGCCTCAAAGGTGATGAAGGGAATGGAACATCTCTCTTGCAAGGAGATCCTGAGGGACCTGGGGCTCTGCAGCTTGGAGAAGAGGAGACTGAGAGGTGACCTCATCAGTGTTTATAAAGATGTGCAGGGTGAGTGCAAGAGCCAGTGGCATCCTGGCCTGCATCAGGAATGGTGTGGTCAGCAGGAGCAGGGAGGTCATTCTGCCCCTGTAGTCTGCACTGGTTAGACCACACCTTGAGTACTGTGTCCAGTTCTGGGCCCCCCAGTTTAGAAGGGACATTGAGATGCTTGAGCGTGTCCAGAGAAGGGCGACGAGGCTGGTGAGAGGCCTCGAGCACAGCCCTACGAGGAGAGGCTGAGGGAGCTGGGATTGTTTAGCCTGGAGAAGAGGAGGCTCAGGGCAGACCTTATTGCTGTCTACAACTACCTGAGGGGTGGTTGTGGCCAGGAGGAGGTTGCTCTCTTCTCTCAGGCAGCCAGCACCAGAACAAGAGGACACAGCCTCAAGCTACGCCAGGGGAAATTTAGGCTTGAGGTGAGGAGAAAGTTCTTCACTGAGAGAGTCATTGGCTACTGGAATGGGCTGCCCAGGGAGGTGGTGGAGTCGCCGTCCCTGGAGCTGTTCAAGGCAGGATTGGACGTGGCACTTGGTGCCATGGTCTAGCCTTGAGCTCTGTGGTAAAGGGTTGGACTTGATGATCTGTGAGGTCTCTTCCAACCTTGGTGATACTGTGAGACTGTGAGGCTGGAGCCAGGCTCTGCTCAGTGATGCCCAAAGTCAGCACAAGGGGCAGTGGGTGAGAGTTGAGGCATAGGAATTTTCATGGAAACATGAGGAGGAATTTTTTCCCTGTGAGAGTGACAGAACACTGGAACAGGCTGCCCAGGGGTATTGTGGAGTTTCCTTCTCTGGAGATATTCAAAACCTGCCTGGACGTGTTCCTGTGTGATCTGCCCTAGGTGATCCTGCTCTGCAGGGGGCCAGACTGGATGAGCTTTCGAGGTCCCTTCCAGCCTCTGACATTCTGTGATTCTGTGACTCCCAGCTTGCAACCATCATTAGGACCCTCCTTGGCCAGGAGTTGTATCTTATCATCTGACCTCTCCTATATCTTTTCCTTGATTTATACAATCCCTCTTCTAACTTGTTTGTGTCTGTAGTCTCCATGACATTCTACAGCAGTGAGCTCTACAATTCAATTACTTAATTGTGCACTTCAAATGTTATTTCACATACTCTAGACTCAATGATGATATCCTTGAACTGGCTTAGTAGAGTTACCCTGTTTCTCAGTTGTGAGACACAGTAGTCAGTTATTCCATGGTTTTCATTTGAACATTCATGGTTTAGATGTCTCAAATTTTCTGTATCTTCCCCCAGTTGTTTCTCTCTCCATCTGAAGTCCTGCTCTGCTCAACTCTCTCCTTATATGGCAGCTGCCCAATGCTTTTGATCATCCTCCTTGTCCTTTTTGTCCTTCTGTCTCCTTTTTCAGAGGTGTGGAGCAAAACTGCCTGCACTGTGACACCGGTGATGTCTGCTTGTTTTCCTAATCACTTCAAAAGTTAGGTTTGCCTTTTTGCTTGACACTAAGTACTGAACTGCCCTACCAAGTTCCCAAGCTTTCCTGAGTGGTAACAGCTATTTTATGCAATTAGAATATTTGATGTTGGGTTTGGTATTTATTGATGTCTAAGCTTCTGAGTAGTTACTTAGCAGCATGCAAATTCTTTTACCCTTCGCAGACTTTTCTGAATTTAATTGTGGGGTTGTTGTTTTTTTCTTAATTAATAAACATAGCTACTTCTGGACATGTTCCTCTTCATGGTGAACATACTGAACAGTGCAGGTTGCAGAATGAATTCTTGGCAGATCTCACTGCTCTGATGGAAGACTCTTCCACGTTAGACTTCCTGCCTTTTAACTACTTATTAAATCATGCTAGGGACTGTAACTTTAATTCCACCATAACTTTTTTTTTTTCTGAAAGCCTTAATTGACAGGGTTTTTAAAAATCAGTTTAGCTCATATTAAACAGATTAAAAGCTGCCTCTTTTATCTCAGTTAACTGAAAATGAGAAATCTGCCCTTGGAATTTCCTGAGTACTGCAGAGATTTCTCTCTGCTCCAGTATGAGTCTGCATTTTGATCAACAATTAGGTTCTTTAACTCCTACAAGCAAATTCGTTTCTACAAGGGATGACTGGCTTAGGTTTACATAGGTTTGTGTAGAAAAGGTGGATGTGCTCAGCAGAGTGCATTGGATAAATAACTTTAGTGAGCTCCTCTTTGCCAGCTGGGTTCTGTTACAGCTGGATTAAACTCATCTAGGCGCTCTGGATGTACTCTACACATTAAAGGCTAGAGAATGGGATTTTACTTTTTGCCTGACTAGTTGCCTGGAAGAATGTTTGAGTCACTGATGGTATTTAACTGGATACAAACTTGACATGGTAATTGCTGGCTAGAAGAGCAAGAGGTTCTTGGGCCAAGTAGAGGAAGGGCTGATTGCTTGCACTGGAGAAAGTAACACTTGTTCTGTGTGCAGCATTAGAAATCCAAAAGGATGGCTTGTCTGGGTCAGGTGCTTGTGAAAAGGGAGTGCACACCCAGCTCAGGTACCTTAAATAAGGCTGCTGGCTAACTGGGGAGGTCTCAGAGAGCTACTGGAATGGGCTGCCTAGGGTGATGGTGGAGTCACCATGCCTGGAGGTGTTGAAGCAAAGCCTGGATGAGGCACTTAGTGCCATGGTCTAGTTGATTGGCTAGGGCTGGGTGCTAGGTTGGACTGGATGAGCTTGGAGGTTTCTTCCAACGTGGCTGATTCTGTGACTCTAAGGAAGAACAATTTTTCAGAGTGAAAAAGCTCAGCCCACCTAATGTATCCATCTGAAGGATTACAGGCAGCTGCAATCTGGGCTTCAGGATGACCCAAAGCTGGCAGCATGTAGAGGGAAAGGATTGCCTTATGCTCAACTGTCCTTATATTAGAACTTGGGCATCTATTATTGTCTGTTGCTGAAGCCAGGGTTTCTGTGTAGGTGGACCTTTGAGTTAGAATAGCTGTCGTTATCTCCTTGCCCAAGGAGGATTAAGAAGCAGGATTAGTTTTCAAACTGCTCATGCAGAAAGCAGCCAGAAGCTTCTTTGACTTGGGAGATCCTGTGCCAAGCAAAGTTAGACAAAATGACAGGATAAAGAACCCTGAGGGATCAGTCTGCTGGGTTAAGGTGGTAGTTCCTGTAATTTAGGAGCCCTAAACTAAAAAAAAAAATCAAGTCTCAGTAGGAGACTTAAGTCAGGACCTTGTGAGCTAGAGGAAGAGATTGTTTAGTGGCATTCTGTGGTTTGGTTAAGCAGAAAGGTAGAGCAGGTCCTAAAAAACTCTTTCAAAAGTATAACACAGACAGAAAGTTATCCTCAGGTTGTGTTGTGATACTGAGAAATGAGCATCTGACTTGATTTCCATGTTTTAAAATGTGTATACAACATGGGTCATGGTTTGTTTGTGTTTGAGACGATGAAGTGAAAAGCCAGCCCTCGATCTACAGTGACAGAGTACCTGAGGAAAGCTGCTTTTAACAGCAGGCAGCCTGTGGTTGCTTTTGTGTTCTTGGTAGATGTTTGTGTAATTTGCCTTGATGTATAAAATGCTCGCTGTTTAACACTGTTAATCAGTAGCTCTTCATTAACCATTGGTACTGGAAGCTTAAACCCGTGCTTGTAAGACGTTTTCATGTGTGCAAGGGAAAAGACTGGTTGTGCAAGAGATGTTTTAGGGGAAATACCTGTCCACTGCCATCAGTGAATTCCAATATGGCTAAAATTAGTATTTGAATAGGCCCAGGGCAGCAGAAGCACTTATAGAATCATAGAATGATGGAACAGTTTAGGTTGGAAAAGGACCTCGAGGATCAACCAGTTCCAACCCCCTGCCATAGGCAGGGACACCTCTCACTAGAACAGGTCACTCAAGGCCTCATCCAACCTGGCCTTGAACACCTCCAGGGAGGGAGCAGCCACAGCCACAGCCTCCCTGGGCAACCTGTGCCAGTGTCTCACCACCCTCACTGCAAAGAACTTCCTAACATCTAGTTTGAATCTCCCCTACTCCAGTTTAAACCCATTACTCCTTGTCCTGTCATTACAAGACATTGTAAATTGTCCCTCCCCAGCCTTCCTGTAGGTGCCCTTCAGATATTGGAAAGTCACTATAAGGTCTCCTGGAAGCCTTCTCTTCTTCAGGCTGAAGAGCCTTAACTCTCATAGCCTGTCCTCATAGCAGAGCTGCTGCAGCCCTCTGAGCATCTTGATGGCCTCCTCTGGAGGACTAGCTCCAGCAGTTCCATGTCCTTCTTGTGTTGAGGACTCCAGAACTGCACACAGTACTCCAGGTGGGGTCTGAGGAGAGCAGAGGAAAGGGGCAGAATCCCCTCCCTTGCCCTGCTGGCCACACTGCTCTTGCTGCAGCCCAGCACAGGGTTGCTGTCTGGGCTGCACTCACATTGCAGGCTCATGTTGAACCTCTTATCACCCCAGACCCCCAGGTCTTTTTCTTCAGGGCTGCTCTCAGCCATTCACCATCCAGCCTGGAGTTGTGCTTGGGATTGCACTGACCCAGGTGCAGGACCTTACACTTGGCCTTGTTGAATGTTATGAGTTTGGCCTGGACCTCCCCACCCAGCCTGTCCAGGTCCCTCTGGATGGATCCCTGCCCTCTAGCAAGTCGACTGTGCCACACAGCTTGGTGTCATCTGCAAACCTGCTGAGGGTGCACTCGATGCCTCTGTCCATGTCACTGACAAAGATGTTAAACAGTACTGGTGCCAGCACTGATTCCTGAGGGATGCCACTCCTAGAAATTTTTTTTCCCTGCAGAACACTGACACTGCACAAGCATCCTGAAAATGGCAAGGGTACCACACTGGTGACAAAATGCTCTGTGCAACATTGTTTTAGTATAACTTCCTTCAATCCTCATCCCAAAAAGCAGGTTGTAATAGTCAGCAAGAACTGTGGAGGGTTTAGAAAGCTTCCTTTTCCCAAATGTTTATGCTGTTAATTCTGTAGTACAGATTTTCTCCACCACCTCTGGCTGCCTCAGACTTGATGCTTTTTGTCTTTAGAGGCCTTTTATTTTTTTAAAGTTACTTAGCCCTCAGCTTTAGTGCTACTCACATCTCCTACAACAGAGCTCCTTTGTCTCCGCCAGTCCTGCTCCCACAGAATGGCTTGGGCTTGGGGTTCTCCTTGAGGTCAGTTTTATTTGGGAAACAGAGGTTTGCGTTCATCTCTGCCAGCGCTGCTTGCTCTAAGTGTTCTTAAACAGCAGAGCTGGGAACTGGCCTGGTAGTAGTAAATAAGACTGGAAAAAAGGTTTATTTATTTAACGGGAATGTCATCTTTCACTGCAGAAAACAGCCAGGCTCTGTTAAGCATATGAAAGTGAGAGGGGAGGCTGTAATTCAGGGCTTTTGTGCAGAGAGCACAGCAGTGCTCATCTTCCTACTGCTGAGGGATTCAAATGTGGTGGAGCATAAGGGTGGGCAGGCAGCTGCAAGAATTAGGTGTTTAAACCTTTTCGTGCTCTCACTGTGAGTCAGCTCCGCAAACGGCGCAGTGGAAATCGCAGGTGCGGATTTCAAGGACCTACTTTTGTTGTTTGAGTGTTGTTTGTTGGGGTTGTTTTTTCTTCCCCCCCTCCAAGGATAATTCTGCTGTGGTTGGCACGGAGTATAAAACCTAGCCTACAAGTTGGGACGCATCTGACCTCTCCATGCTGGGGGCTAGGATGTGGTATTAGGGAAATAATCCTTGAGGACTGAAATAATATTTCTGCCTTGATGTGTTGTTAAAATGTGTCCAGTTCAGTCCTGGGATTGTTTCTTTAGTACGTGAGTAAAGTCTCTTGGAGGGGTATATGAGGTCAGAGAGGTAAAAATAGTGCTACAGAAAACATGGTCTGATTTTTGAGTTCCAAGTAGCAAAATAGTGCCACTGCTGCCTTGTTACTGCTGGGGGTTATTTTGTGGATGTGGTATAAATATTCCCTGGCAGAGCTGACTAATCCTCCAGCCCTTCTGTTGTGATCCAGATTAAAGCAATGAAATTCAGAAGGTATCATTTGGATATTAATATTTCTCAGTGCATTAGAGGCAATGTTCAGAGTATTGTCTGGAGCATTTTCCTCTTTAACCAGAGTTCATCACGAAAATGGAATATTTAAAAAGAATCTTTAAGCCTTGGCAATTGCCTTCAGAATTAATTAAAGGCTGCACACTTTTAGTGCAATCTGTCTCTAACAGCTGTGTTATACACTAGCAGTGAGCACAGGAAGCGGAATGGTTCAGTAAATCCATAAAGAGCTCAGTAGTGGAGCCTGTCATGAAGGCATCAGATTTAAATGTAGGTTATCCTCCTCCTTCCTGTCCTCCCAGAGAGGCTGTGATGGGCTTAGCTGGAGAGCAAGAATAAAAAACAGGCAGTGAATGCCCATGCTTGACAAACGGCTTGGAACATTGACTCAAAAGACGCTGTTGGCTTCTTTTATCTCAGTTTTTGCACAGAATGGGAATGTTTCTAACTCCTGATAGCTGGCACAGGCTCTTGCTCTTTTCTAATGTGTGTTTGCTCACCTAGCAATAAACACAGGTTCATTTGCTAATGGCTCTTCAACAAAGAGCAGTAAAGAGCACTGTATTCAATGTTTACCCCTCACTCAGAGAGATTAGAACTAGCTTGTAGGACATGCTGTACTACCCTGCCCTCCCTCCCCTCCCTCCCCTGCCTTCCCTGCCTCCCCTCCCTCCCCACGTTGAGAAGACTAAATAGCAATTTATAACCTGGAACACCTTGAAGGAATAGCTCATAAAGTGATTTCTAGGGGGATATTGATGAATGAAAGAGTAGCTTCAAGTCAGAGTTTTGACCGCAACAGAATCTGCTTTTGATTGTGGTCTGCTGGAAGGAATCATAGAATCACTAAGGGTTAGAAGGGACCACAAGTATCAATTAGTTCCAACACCCCTGCCATGGCCAGGGACACTTCACACTACATCAGGCTGTCTAGAGCCTCATCCAGCCTGGCCTTAAACACTTCCAGTGATGGGGCTTCCACCACCTCCCTGGACAACCTGTTCCAGGGTCTCACCACCCTCACAGTGAAGGAAAGGTTCCTTGCTTTTCCATCTCTTTTCCAGTACAGGTACTCCAACATGTAAAACACTTTCAGTGAAATGTTAGGGATAGGTCCAGATCAGGAGGCTCATGAGGAGATTTTTATTGCTAGAATGGTGTCATGCACCGGGTTTTGAGTTCAGCCACTGGTGACATGTTACGAGCATTGCTTCTGCTCCAGCTGTTGTTAATGGTGGTGTGTGGTGGAAGGTCTTGCAGCTTGTAGACATGAACCTCCATCCAGGAAGCCAGAATGAATAAATTCCAAAGACACATGCTGTTTCTACTGCTGCATTAGCTAGAAAGAAGCTTAGAGATTCCTGTAAGTGATGCAGTGTAATGATGTCTTGTGATCCTCAGCTGCTTTCAGATCAATGACTCTCTTCTCCATGTCAGTGTGGCTATGCCACAATGTAGGCAAGCACCCGCTGGTGGCTGGTCATCAGCCTACTGGTTTGTTTGCAGGCATTTTAAGCTTTGAAACTGGGGAGACTCCGTACCCAGAGTTGCACAATGAGCCATCATGACGTCTGCACGGTGGCTGTGCAGAGGCACTAGGGCAGCTGTGTGGTTGAAGAGTTCTTTGGATAACATCTTCTCCAGTAGAAATTGAGGAGAATGCATAAGAAATAAGTAATATAAGCTCAGAGGTGACCTCATTGCTGTCTGCAACTACCTGAAGGGAGGTTGTAGCCAGGTGGGAGTTGGTCTCTTTTCCCAGGCAACCAGCAAGAGAACAAGGGGACACAGTCTCAAGTTGTGCTGGGGGAGGTCTAGGCTGAATGTTAGGAGGAAGTTGTTGGCAGAGAGAGTGATTGGCATTGGAATGGGCTGCCCAGGGAGGTGGTGGAGTTATCGTCTCTGAAGGTGTTGAAGCAAAGCCTGGATGAGGCACTTAGTGCTGTGGTCTAGCTGATTGGATAGGGCTGGGTGCTAGGTTGGACTGGATGAGCTTGGAGGTCTCTTCCACCATGGTTGATTCTATGAATATGTTGGAGTTGGTGCAAGATATCCTCTGCTGATATGAACCCAATCTGGCATTAAGTTAGAGTTCCATCCTGCTGTCAGCATGTATCTACTTGCTGGCTTTATAAATATCTCTCATCAGGCTTCACAGATAACATCTCCCATGTGATAAGGACCTCTGTCAAGTGCTGCAGTGCACTCTCTCACCACTCTGGAAAGAGACTCCGAGGCTAGTTCAGTGCTGTCTGCAAATCCGGGTGAAGCAGAGTGTGTTCATTGCACTGAGAGCAGAAAACACTAAGTGTCCATTATCAGGGCAAACAAAAGCCCCAGTGTGCACAAAACCTAAACAGAGTGCTGGTACGGTGTGAATCGGTGGCTGTGTGCTGAGGGGAAAGCTGCCAGCCTAGAGCCAGCATTCCTGTGTCTGGATGTATCCTGACAGTGCTGCCTACTTACCTACACTAACCATGTGAAGTGGACCTTTTCCAGAGCTCCACAAAGCCTATACTTTAATAACCTGTTGTATTTAAAATACCTTCCATCCGCTGGATTTCACAAGTAGACTAATCCTCTCAATTGGTCCTTTAGTGGAGCAAAGATGCCAGTTTGCCTGACAAGGTTGCGGGGGAGCAGACTTGTTGTTGTTTGATTTGTTGTTGTTGTTAGAGTTTTTCTGGTTTGTTTTTTTTTTTTTTTTTGCAATGGCAGCAAAATAAAGGCAGGATCTGGAGTCTTACAGTTATTGCTCTCAGCATTGCTGCTGTGCTTCCTGCACACTCTGCAGATGTTGTACAAAACAAGTGTAAGGCACACTTTCACAGAATCACAGAATGTCAGGTGCTGGAAGAGACCTCGAAAGCTCAGCCAGTCCAACCCCCCTGCAGAGCAGGATCACCTGTAGCAAATCACACAGGAGCACATCCAGGTGGGTTTTGAATCTCTCCAGAGAGGGAGACTCCACAAGCCTCCCCGGGCAGCCTGTTCCAGTCTTCTGTCACCCTCACAGGCAAAAAATTCCTCCTCATGTTTACATGAAACTTCCTATGCCTCAACTCTCACCCACTGGCCCTTGTTCTGTTGTTGAGCATCACTGAGCAGAGCCTGGCTCCAGCCTCCTGGAACTCATCCTTTACATCTTTATAAACATTGATGAGGTCACCTCTCAATCTCCTCTTCCCCAAACTAAAGAGCCCCAGCTCCCTCAGCTTTTCCTCATAAGGAAGATGTTCTCTCCCTCAATCATCCTTGTGGCTCTGCACTGAACTCCCTCAAGCAGTTCTCTGCCCAACTTGAATTGAGGGACAAGAAGGTTTGCACGGTGAGAAGTTTGTGACCTACATTGGTTAAGTCCTACAGTAAATGCTAAGGTGGCCCTTTTTATGCCTCTTTGCTCCAAATGCTTCTGGGCTAATAGCAATTTGAACTTACCAAGAAGATGCAAGAGGGATGATGCTGTAGGAGAGAAATGATGATAGTTTTCTTTAATGACAAAATTAACATCACCTCATGAGGAGCTGAGTTGCCAAAATGAGTACAGCAGATTACAGGGCAGTTCTGGAGGAGATCTTGTACCCATCAGTTCCATTGAGCCTCTGGCCCAGATTGGCATCTGTGTAGCTGTGTGTAGCTTTGATACCTTGTCTGCAAGAGGGAGGGGAGGGAATAGATTCACAGCTGCATCTCAATTCAAATAAAGGGCTACTCATGGTAAATGATGAGTACTTGCAGCTGCTGCACTCTCTCTGTGGGGAAAGCATTAATCTAAATGTCACAGGTACACTTTTCACTGTGCTGTAGGATTCCACATGCTGTTCAGGACGGTTCCCATCTGTGGCATGGCTTGGGTGAGTTGTGGATTTAAAGAGGAGTTCATCTAAAGATCCTCTGGAAAGGAGCAGAACAAGTCAGTTGTAGGCAAGGCCAGATGGAGTGAGTGTTACACTTTGAGGTATAGGACAGAGAAGGAGTGGATGCATAAAGTGGGTTTGTTCAGATTGCCTTTTACAGTACTGGTAGAGGTGCTGTGGAAAGATGAGTGCTGCCAGCAAGACTTCTCCCCAGAAAGTGGAGTAACAGGTGAGCAGGATAAGGTTGTCTCCCCCTTGCCTAAACATGCTGCATCTGCCCAAGGAGATGGGGACCTATAGGAGCTGCCTTAACAGGGCCTGGGGACAGACTGGTGGCCCCAGACAGGTGGCTGGGTGCCACTGTCATTGACTCCCTGGAGGCCTCATCCTGGCAGTCAGGTCTCACTTAGGTGGGCGATGCTCAAAGGCAGAGATAGCATGGGAAGGTTTCTCATGAAGCACCAGTGGAAGAGTCTTATGTGATAAGAGAAAGAAAGATTAACTATATCTTAGAGCGAAGGGGTTTAGTTTGCTCTGAACTGGATCCCTGCTGTAGTTTGTTTAAACAATGCTCCTGCAGGTTGTTTGCCTTGGACAGTGGTTTGTTTTACTGTGGTGTTGCTCGTTAACAACATATGTGATGTGCTGGCTGCCATAGGAATGTGGTCTTGTCCTGGAGGACTTCCAATATAACATCATAGGAAAGAGTTGTGCAGGAGTGTGGTTAAATGTGGCTTTTTTCCTGATGTTACAAGAATAGTGATTGACTTTTGAAACACCTTCTGTTACCACATAGAACCTTTCTCCTTAGGTTATGTCTCTGGATCGATGAATCTGTGCTTTGGAATGTTTATTCAGCAAGTTTAGTACAAGTCCTGGGCTCGCACAGAGAAGTTTTTTCCGAGTACCACCCAGCAGCCTCTGGGAAAGCCCCCAAGAACATTACCTGCAGTATTCCAGCTGCTCCTGAATGCTGTGCCTGTCATCCTGATGTGGAGGTGGTTAAGTGAAACCTCTGATACTTCTGCAAACCTCTTTCTGTTGATGTTTCTTCACATGTCCTGTGCTGGCTCTTTTGTGTCTAGTCCTGCTTACTGTGGTTGTCTGGGTTCTCTTTGCCTGCCTCTCATAACAAGAGTGCTGATTGAAGAATTTTGCCAAGTGTTGATCTTCACTCCTGGTTTATGAGGAGTTCTAACAGCTTTTCTTCTCTTGCAGAGTGTTTACCATGCCTCTGGGAACGTTCTTCTTTCCTGTTCTCTGTTTCTTGGGAGCAGCAATTCCACGGGGACTGCAATATGTCACATTCTCACGCAACGCTACGAAATTCCTTCACCTGTCTATGGACTTGGAATCCGGAACCATTTACTTGGGGGCCACCAACTTTCTCTTTCAGCTGACATCAGACCTTCTAATGAAGAATGTGGTCCAGACTGGACCAGTTCTGGACAGCAAAGATTGCCTGCCCCCAGTCTCAAAGCTGGAGTGCCCTCAGGCACATCACACAGACAATCACAACAAGCTGCTGCTAGTGAACACTGTGCAGAAGGAGCTTATCGTGTGTGGCAGTGTGCACCAGGGCATCTGTGAGAAAAGGAGCCTCACATCCATCGACCACGTTCTCTTTCGACCAGAGAGCCCCGGTGACACTCAGTACGTGGCTGCCAACGATCCCAATATCACCACGGTGGGACTCATAGCCTACTCAAAGGAGGGAGTCCCTTTGCTGTTTGTGGGGCGAGGATACACCAGCCGAGGGGTTGGAGGAGGCATTCCTCCCATCACTACCCGAAATCTGAGGGCTCACGGAGGGGACCTTCAAGCTGCAGACTCTCACTCCATTTTTTCCTACGAAGAAACAGCCAAGCTGGCCGTGGGCCGTCTCTCGGAGTACAACCACCATTTCATCAAGTCCTTCACCTACCGCTCCAGCGTCTACTTCCTCTTCTACCGACGCGACCTCAAGTCTCAGTCACGTGAGTACAAGACCTACATCTCTCGAATCTGCCTGGACGACTCTCATTATTACTCCTACGTGGAGTTACCTCTGCTCTGCCAGAGCAAAGCCAATACCTACAGCCTCCTGCAAGCAGCCTACATCACCCGTCCGGGAAAAGGCATGGCCCAGGGGCAGCTGGATGACGAGGGGGATGTGCTGTTTGCAGCCTTCTCTGCCTGGCAGGCTTCCTCTGGCAAACGGAGCGAGGAGTCTGCGCTCTGTGTCTATGCAATGGAGGAGGTGGATCGCCTGACCAACTGGACTAGGGATGTTTGCTACATGAGAGATGGGAAGTCAGAAGAAGGGACAGAAGTGGCATATATTGAATACGATGTCAGTTCCAACTGTGTCCAGCTGCCAGCGGTAAGTGGCTTTGCACCTTTGCCAGGGTGAAGAGTAACCTGCGATGTGTTCTGCTGCTGCTTTGTGTTCCTGAAGTAAGCCTGTTTCCCACAGCTAGATGTGGAAATCTGTTTGGGTTAAAAGCCTCTGTGTCTAGGCTATTTCACTTCCACTGCCAGAGCTGTTGTTTAAATGCAGTCTGTCTCACTGCTGCTGCAGCAGCTGTCTGCCCTACATGGACAGGTTTATCTGCAGAGAGATGGACTATGTGTGGCAATGGGGAAAGCATCTTGATGTGACCTGGCCCTAAGGCCTGTCTCATGGCAATACCAGGCAAGACTACTGAAGTTGCAATTCATGTTGTTCTTTGTGAGTATCTTCATCTTCTGGTCTGCACTGCAGGGAAGGAGAAGGGTATGTGCACATGCACCTGTGTTGGAGAGGGAATTTAAAGGGTATGCTTCTGGTGAAGTACACCTGGCAACAACTTCCTGCAAGGGCACCCAGGGACTAAAAGCAGCATAACCAAAACCGAGTGTCAATAAAACTCTTATTTCTTATCAGTTCTGCAAAACCTTTTGCTTAAGGAAGGCTTTCTGACTTGGTGGTTCTTTGTCTCCAGTGCTGTAAGAGGTGATAATCCTTCTGTGAATTCTATGGCAAAGGCATGATGGGATGTTGCAGGATAAAAATGTGAACTGAAGTGGCTGTGATCCTGAATCCTTGCAGTCTGTCAGCCACACTATCAGGTGCTGTGGTACTGGGGACAGTGGCACAAAGAGCAACAGCATTCTCCTGGGGTGGTGTTGGATGCAGCGGTGCAGCATGAAGCTCTGTGATTTATGAGCAGTCTGCTTTCACCCAGGGCGTTGCTAGCCCTTAGCAGAGCAGCATGCCATCTTCTGCCTGCCTTCTGCAGAACAGGCTGTCCAGACAATTGCCTTTTCCCAGCCTGCTACTGCAAAGGGCAAACTGGTACCACAGAGCTTTGGAAGTCACTGAGTTTGGATGTGTGGTTCAAAACCCGTTTTAAAATTACAGCTTTCGTTTTGGTTGTTAAAGCCAACTGTGGAAAACTTGTGGGACCAGGCAAGGGTGAAAAGCAGATTTGGTGCAGGATGAATGTAAGGTCAGGAGCAGTGTGTAAGAGCTGGGAAGCGAGATGCTGCTCAGCTTTCACTGTATTTCTTAGCCATGCCCCACATGTCCTTTGCAGGGCTGCGTGGAAGGATTTTTAGGGCAGCTCGAGGGTGTTAAATGCCAGACTGGTGTGAGCAGTTCAGAAGAGTCCTTCATTCAAAATGGTGAATGTACCTGTGGAGAAGTGACGGTGCAGGGTGGGAGAAAAAGGCCAGTCTTTGCTCTGTGAACCCTGGAGCTCGATCCCAGGGTCCCAGCTGCACAATTTGGCCACCTAAAATATAGCATCTTATTCCCAAGTGTGTCCAATGATATGTAAATGTCCTAACCAATTTTATCCCTCACCATTCAGTACATGGTAGCGGTTGTCATTAAGATTGCGTCGAACAACGCATAGGGGTTTGTGCCAGCTCCAGCCTGCTCCATTCAGTGCTGAGTGGAAGCGGCTGTCAATGAACGTTTTATGCAGGAAGAGTTTTAACTTGGTTTCAATGGTGGCAGCTTATGCTGTATCTTAAGGATAATGCTAATTAATTTCACATTTTTCTACCTCCAGGCCAGTCTGCATGCAATGCATGCCCTTTTCCCTACTTAGCACAGCCTTCGATTTTTTAACCCATTAGGAGGGTCTGAGGCTGAGTTTTGCAGTTCAAGACAGTCTCTTCAACTGGAAAAAAAATGCTTGTTTATATAAAAATTCCAAAACCAGCTCCTTTGTTCAGTTTACTGGAGATCTGCTGGTCTCGAGATGCTATTAGTGCCTTGGTAACTGGAAGTGTGAAGCGTGGTTCTGGGAGACTAGGGCAGGCTGCATATCTCCCATGGGTGTACTTCTCAGGGTATATAACTTGTCCTTGTGCACTGAACTTTCAGTCCTCCATGCACACATACAAATTTGTCCTATTGTCACTTTCCCACCTGTGGAGCATAGGAAGAGCACACCAGAATTCATGGCAGCAGCTTCATCCAAACTTGCTGCATCACAGTAGGCCACTGGATGATGCCTGAAGTGTATTTTCTGCTATGTTGCCAAGATGTTATCCACTGCAAACAATTCAAACAGCCTATATGTAAATTCATATAAGCACTTCATACAATTATCATGGTCTTAATCCTGTAGAATGGAACAAGTTTCAGCTCTTGACTAGGACTAACTGTGCTGCAGACAATCCCTATGAGGCCATGGACAGGCTGTGCCAGTGCTGGGAAAGCTTGCACAGGTCACGTTGTTTATGATAGATAGCATCACGTGTGAAGCGACACATCCTTGGCATCACATAATAGGCTGAGCACAACTGGGGTACAACTATTTCTGACTTGTGGGGAGGGGGGTGGTTCTTCAGTCTTTGAAAGATCAGCCTTAGTAGGCTCTGGCACTTGTCTGATTTGATGCAAAGGTTG
The DNA here is from genome assembly GCA_013400475.1 of Tricholaema leucomelas. NCBI lineage: Eukaryota > Metazoa > Chordata > Aves > Piciformes > Lybiidae > Tricholaema lacrymosa > Tricholaema leucomelas. Next base: position 46,052 of record WAAF01002626.1, on the reverse strand, counting down.
CAAAAGATAGCTAGAATCCCATTTAAAATAAACACTTGATGCTTTTGAGCATGGAAATTTGGCTCTGGTCCATCTCCTAATAAATCTTACAGGAACTAGACAGCTGTACAAATGGAAGTCTTTTCAGTTACAAGAAGGTGAGTGGAAGACCCTTAAGAATCAAGTGAGAGAGCTGAGAAGAAAAATGTATTTGTCACTGAAAATGAGTGATAGCTTAGAGGACAGTAAAAATTAACCACCGTTGAAAGTTGGAACCTCCTCTGAGGTCTTTAAGTCAGAGCTTTACAACTAATGTGCAGGAAAATCATTTGAATTAGTATCTGGAAGGAAAAGAGTAAAGCATCAGGATGAAGGTAGTGCTCATTGGTAGTGCATGGCTGCTTAGGTGGAACAGCTGTCAGGCTTTGCTTCCCTGCTAAGACAGCAAGACAGCTGAGAAGTAATAGAGGTCAGCAGGTTAAATGTATTTTACTGTGGAATTTCCATAGACCTTTTAATTTCTACAGTTAAGTACTAAAAAAACTCCACCAGAAAAACAAACAAACAAAACCCAAACAAAGAAAACCAAGGAGCTTAAAAAAAAAAATAAATATACAAAACCAAAAAAGAGAGAAATGGGAGGAAAGGGCAGAAGTAGTTCTGATTTTCCACGGGCTCAGTGAGAGATGAGTAGATGCCTCAAGAATGCCAACTTGCGCTGTTATCACTGACCTCCAGCGGGGTCAGCTCCATTGCCTAGTGCCGGATGGTACCGTGCAGCTCTGAGCTGCCAAATGCAAAGCTATGGACAGCAGACAGAAAGAATATGCAGCCCTGCTTGCAAGGAGTCTAAATTCAGCAACGTTGCCTGAGGCAAGAGAGGGAGCTGGAGTCGGTGTGGATCGCGCAGTTAAATGTCTGCTCCGCACACAGCTTTGCAAGGGTAATTAGTAAGGGGCTGAAGAGGAGCGTGAAAATGTTATGCATAAGGGATTTCATGATGGAAAGTCATTAGTTAGCCACATTGTTTGAAGATAAGCCAGTGATGGGTTTAAAAATGGTGGTTTTAATAGTAATCATTGCGTGAAGAATCCTGCATTGTCTCCAGAAGGGTGCTATAAAACTGTGTGCACTGCAAAACGTGGTCAGAGAGCAAGGTGCAGAGAAAGATACACAGCAACTATTCTAGGCGAGACTGAGGATGCTGCTCAGGAAAAGGGTGAATTGTAACGGAATATCTTCTCTCTACACGTAGCAGCAGTAAATAAGTGGACAGCTGTCATTCTCTCTCTGTTAGAATTGAGTCAGTGAAGGTTTGGTGGGGCTGGGAGGGATTTCACTGGGACAGAAGGATGACTGTTTGCACAGTGCTGTGCAGCTGGTAGTCGGAGATCTTGCAAGACTCGGAAGAACTGAAGGAGTGTGTGGAGATGGCTCTTGTTTTGGCTCGCTTTCTGTACGTGCTCCACAGTTTCTCTATGTGGCTAGTAGGCTCTTGGGAGCAGGTTATGCTCCACCCTGTGTTTATGTACGTCCTGATGCTTTGCAGCTGCACTTCAGACTTAGGATTTGTAGGCAATAGGACAAAACCTCACTATTTGCTGGAGGTGCTGCTTGTGACCAGGTGGGTTTGCACTGGAAGAAAGAATTCTTATCTTTGTCTTCTGAAAAATACAATCAATCTTTCCCAAAGCTTTGTCATGGTAGTAATACAGACAATGATGGTTTTGGAGAGCTTAAGAGTTTAGTAGAGTTTTGGTGCATATCCAGAGAAGGTTGGCAAAGCTGGTGAGAGGCTTAGAACACAAGGCCTATGAGGAGAGGCTGAGGGAACTGAGGGTGTTTGGCCTGGAGAAGAGAAGGCTCAGGGGTGACCTCATTGCTGCCTACAACTACCTGAAGGGAGGCTATAGCCAGGTGGGGGTTGGTCTCTTCTCCCAGGCAATCAGCAACAGAAGAAGGGGACACAGTCTTAAGTTGTACTGGGGGAGGTCTAGGCTGGATGTTAGGAGGAAGTTGTTGGCAGAGAGAGTGATTGGCATTGGAATGGGCTGCCCAGGGAGGTGGTGGAGTCACCGTCCCTGGAGGTGTTCAAGAAAAGCCTGGATGAGGCACTTAGTGCCATGGTCTGGTTGATTGGCTAGGGCTGGGTGCTAGGTTGGCCTGGATGATTTTGGAGGTCTCTTCCAACCTGGTTGATTCTATGATGTTGCATTGGCTTACTGAAATGCCTGCAGGATTCAGTGAATACAACCAGCCAGCATTCCTAAACTAATCATTTAAAATCTGGGCTTTTTACTCTCAGCAGAAAGGCCTAGGTAGGCTCAAAGCTGAATTCACTGCTGGGACCAGCCCTTTAAAGAATTTGGTTGGAAGAGGATGGCAGGAAGTGTTAAAGGTGCTAACGTTGCTCGTATCTGTATTTTGGTGCTGATTTTCCCTATTTTTTCCCACCCCACCCCATCCCCCCCCCAAAAAAGGACACCCTGTATGCATACCCCTGTGGCTCTGACCACACTCCCAGCCCCATGGCCAGCCGAGTGCCCTTGGAAGCAGCCCCACTGCTGGAGAAAAAAGAGGCCCGTCTGACAGCCGTGGCAGTGAACGTGGAAGATGGCCACACCATTGCTTTTCTGGGAGACAGCAGAGGGAGGCTGCACAAGGTATGATCTGGATGCAACAGGAAGCAAAGAGCATAAAACCAATTAGCTGTGCTCAAAGGGAAGAGGCATCAAGGGAATTTTTTCTTGTCCTCTTTAGTAGGATCCTGTCTTCACAAGATCCTAACTATGGGATGGTGTCTTCTCACACTGCACTGGCTGCTGAGAATGCAGGTGGACCGAGTAGTGGTTGTGTTTGCCTTTGGCTACATCCACACTCAGCCAGCGTCAGGCCTGGGACATCCTATGTGGCTTCCACAGGCGTTGCTAGGCACATGCTTCGTGTGGCTGAAGTCACTCCACTGAGATTTCAGTGGGAGATTGAAATTCTCACATACAGCAGTGGTTCAAACTTGTTCCTCATGTAGCACAGATGACTGCTGCTGTGATGCTTTGCCTGCACACAACTGTGGCTCTCTTGCAGGTGTACTTGGGAGCAATGGGAGATGCACATATATATGCTTCTTTACCTATCCAGTTAAATAGTGTGGTGAGTGGAGACTTGCTGTTCGACCAGTTGCAGGAGCACCTCTTTGTCATGACCCAGTCAATGGTAAGAGTGAGAAAATTCCTTCCACAAAAAAAAAAGCTGAAAGCATTTGAGGTCCAAACAAATCACTCGAATTACACTCTCAAGTTGTGCCAGGGGAGGTCTAGGCTGGATGTTAGGAGGAAGTTCTTCCCAGAGAGAGTGATTGGCATTGGAATGGGCTGCCCAGGGAGCTGGTGGAGTCACCATCCCTGGAGGTGTTCAGGAAAAGCCTGGATGAAGCACTTAGTGCCATGGTCTAGTTGACTGGATAGGGCTGGGTGCTAGGTTGGACTGGATGATCTTGGAGGTCTCTTCCAACCTGGTTGATTCTATTCTATTCTAAATACTAATGGGAGTGGGAGAGACAGAGGAAGTGTGGACAGTTAAACCTGTGCTGGGCAGCGGCTGCCTGCTGGTCTGGTTTACAGAAACTGGGGACTGAGCCTTTCCAAAACCTCATGGAAACGTGGAGGAAGCCTAACCCATGGCCCACTTGCATGTGCATTTCCCTAAGTCAGTCAGGCGATGGAGGAATGTGAACAGCAGGCTTATGAATGCCTGCTCTATTGACATGGAGACAAGGGACTGCAAATTCCTGGTTTCCTCTGTGGCGAGCAGGAACTGTTTGGACAACAGTTTTGTGTCTCCATCTGAGCAGAAGAATGTGAGGCTTCTGAGGACACAAGTAATGTGACCTGTCTTGGTTTTGCAGAAGATGAAAAAGAGAAGAGGGAGACTTTGTGTGATTAAAATTGCGGCGCTTCTCCCGCTTTTAATCAGTTCCAAGATAGCAGAGATGGGCCTTGTCTGGGTGTGTAGTAGTAGTCTTGTAGATGAAATTGGGCTGTCTAAAGAATGATGGTGGCACCTCTCCCTCTTCTGCGTCCTCTAATTCTGTTTGTGCCCACTGGCAGTTGGAGGAGAGGCATTACAATGCCTCAGGCTCTTGTCTGTGGAGTAGGAAAGCTATGGTTGCTTTGAGAGGATTTGTGCCACACCACTTCTGTCAGCTACTTAAGCTGGGTAGGAAAGGGTCCTCCTAGCAACAGAAAAAGCAGCCCTGGATTTTCTTGCAAGGAAAGAACAAATCAAAGCATAAAAGTGTACTGCAAAACCCTTGCTTGCCTTCACTCTCCCCATGCACTTTGAGACACTGAGAAATTTAGTAATACTTCAAAGGCTTCAGTTGAAATCTGAGGGGAAGAAGATTAGGGAAATCCAAGATGTATATCCTTAACAGTAATTGTTCTGGCATTTTGAAAATACAAAGGACATCATTTACTTAGCAAAAGTAGTCGATCAGGGATTAGAAGTTGATATTATAAAGTAATCAACAGTAGCTGAAGTGTAATAGTGGATTAAAGAGAGGGCAAGAGACTGGAATCAGCAAGGACAGCAATGTAAAGAGGTTTGCAAGCAAAACTTAAACCCCAGATGAGAGAAAGTTTTTACTCCATGTTGATCAAAACTTGGTCTACACTCAGTCAAAATAACAGTTCTGCCAGAGAGAGCTGGGCAGTGGTGCAGATGCATTCAAAGGCCTCAGCTGGAGCTGCTGTCACCTTTATGTCAAGAGAGATGGTCTCTCATGATAGTGACCAGCCAGAAGAGCAGAAGAGTGACTGGTATTCAGTCTGCTGTTCTTTGATCTGTTTTGTTAAAATGCAATTTTATCACTAAAGTCTCCTTGCAAAAAACCTGTCACAGGTAACCAGTTAACAGCAGTACACTTTGTTTGCTTCAGTGCCTGATGTTTAGATGCCCTTCACCAATATGTGAAGTGGCTGCTCAGATGGGCTCTGTTTATTTTTATGCAGTGCTGGAGATTAAGAAGCTGTTTCAGCAAGCACGCAGGTGATGGGATTCATGAGTTAGGCAGAAGCAGCCATGAAGCTGGAGCTCTTTTATGTGCTGTTTTCACTAGTTTCTTTCTCCAACAGGTGGTAAAGGTTCCCATAATGGAATGTTCCCTGTATGTGGACTGTGAATCCTGTCTGGCAGTGAAAGATCCTTACTGTGGCTGGTGTGTCCTTCAGGGACGGTAAGATAGATCCCTGTTCACCTGCAAGGATTCTGGAGGGCAAGTGCTTAGGGATTGTCTTCACTTGCTCATCCCTGGAGGTGTTTAAAAGGAGGCTGGGTGAGGGTCGCATTGCCAGGGTTTAGTTCATTAGGAGGTGCTAGGTGATAGGTTGGACTCGATGATCTCAAAGGTCTTTGCCAGTCTGGTTAACTCTGTGATTCTTTGTGTCTGTGTATTTCTCTGTGTCTGGGTTTAGTTTATTTAAAGTTCCTTTATGGAATATTTTCTCTAACTTACCATTCCTCTGCCTGCCTCCCTAAAACACTGCCAGCAGTCACAGCTGTGCACTAGGATAAGTTTCCACTGCTTTCTGGGACTTAAGTCACCACTTGCAGTGCTCCTATCCAGTGGATTTCAGCCTGGTTTTAGTCTGCAGCTCAAACTGCCTCATTTCAAATGCGGAGAAACAAACTGAAACTGAAAGAAAGCACAAACTGGATGGGTGGAGCACTCACTGGATAAGGAATTGGCTGGATGGTCACATGCAGAGGGTGGTGATCAATGGCACAATGGCCACCTGGCGACCGGTGACAAGTGGTGTTCCTCAGGGGTCAGTGCTGGGACCAGTGCTCTTTAACATCTTTGTCAGTGATATGGACAGAGGAATTGAGTGCACCCTCAGCAAGTTTGCAGATGACACCAAGCTGTGTGGCACAGCTGACTTGCTGGAGGGCAGGGATGCCATTCAGAGGGACCTGGACAGGCTGGAGAGGTGGGCCCAGGCCAACCTCATGACGTTTAACAAGGCCAAGTGTAAGGTCCTGCACCTGGGTCGGTGCAATCCCAGGCACAGATACAGGCTGGGTGGTNTGTGATTCTTTGTGTCTGTGTATTTCTCCGTGTCTGGGTTTAGTTTATTTAAAGTTCCTTTATGGAATATTTTCTCTAACTTACCATTCCTCTGCCTGCCTCCCTAAAACACTGCCAGCAGTCACAGCTGTGCACTAGGATAAGTTTCCACTGCTTTCTGGGACTTAAGTCACCACTTGCAGTGCTCCTATCCAGTGGATTTCAGCCTGGTTTTAGTCTGCAGCTCAAACTGCCTCATTTCAAATGCAGAGAAACAAACTTCTCTCTCCTGCTGTTCTTTTATTTAGCATTCTTTTTCACTTCTCCCCTACTGATGTTGCTTAATGAGACATGGTTTATTCCAGTGTCTATCTACTTGCTACCTCTCTCCCTGTAGAATGCCACAGGAACTAGTTTATGACCTTTGAAACCCCAAAATTGCCTGCCCATCTATATTTTGGCAGCAGTTCATCCTGTTACTGAAAGTGTGGGAGGCTGGGGTGTGTAGCAGCTTCCCCAGTATGCTAGCGTGGATACAGGCAGCCACTGTCAGCTTGGAAGCTGAATGTGTCCTGCTGGGGCTGCACAGATCTCTCAGAAGGCTTCTTCCTATTTCCCTGCAGGTGCAGCCGCCGCTCTGAGTGCTTGCGGTCCAGAGTGAGTGAGCAGTGGCTTTGGAGCTTTAACTCTACACAGCAGTGTCTGTCTGTCCAGTCACTAACTCCAGCCAACATCAGCAGAGAAGAAAAGAGAAATGTGAGTGGTGGTGAAGCTCCAGCACGTGGAAAGTCCCCTGCAGACCCCGGGGAAGTGCAAATCTTCCTGTTGCTTTCAGGAGGGTGCTGAATCACCGAGCCTTCAAGCACGTATCTGCTTCACACAAGGGACTTAACAGCTTGGCTGTCTCAAGAGATAATTTCACTGTCTTTTCCCCTAAAACTAAATGTCCTTGCCTGCTAAGAGTTTATTGGGCGTTGTGGAGTGTTTTATGGCTGTTTGGATGGGGTCCCTTCTTAATGTCTACAAGGTGCTCGTGCCTGTGGTTTCACAGTGTTTCTGACACTTGCTGTTAGGGAGGAACTGAAAGGATTTCCCCAAAATTACAGCCTCAGTCTGGCATCTGAGAGCTGGTAGAAAAAGTAAGAAGGTGCTGCAGGGTTTTCAAGTCTGGCATTGTGTCAGGAGGTGGCAAGAACCTGCCTTTCACTAAATACTTGGGCAAAGGGGGACGTTGCCAATTGCTTGGTGGGCACCAAGTTCGGTTGGAGAATGGCAAGAGGTGACCAGTAGAACAGTCAGTCCTAGGAGGCACTACAGGGCAGTGGATATTTATGTAGCCAACTGCTTTATGGGGCTCTTACTTTGAAGAAATAGAACCAGAAAATTAGATGAAATAAAGAAGAATGTGTTAGAGGGCAAAGTATTTACTGGATGTTATTGACTTGGTAGATATTCCTGGCTATCTCAGACTTACCTTCTCTGCGTGAGGAAGAATTTTACTCATGTTACTTTGAAGATTATGAGAGCCCAGCAGTTCTGACAGAGTCAGGGATCATGTGTCCTTCTCCAGATCCAAGCCAAGCACCAGCTCTGCCAACAGGAGCAGGTCAGTGAAATGCTTTAAACGGAGCATGATAACATTGTTGGGAGAAAGTACTTTGTAGGTCCATCAGATTGCCAGGATAACAGTCACCAGTCTATGTGGTCTGTCAGCAGGTGTTCGTTTCATTCTGTCATAATATCTTGTTGCTTTCTCCTTGTGTGTCACACACATCCTCTGCTATTTTGGGCTATTGCCAAATTCCAGTGCCAAATTCTGGTAATTGGAAAGGAGATCCTGCTGAAGGGTTGCATGCAAAGCTGAATACGATCTGAGACGCATTCTGGAGTGGTGAATGGTTTGGCAGCTTTGTCATAAACCTGTAGAGAGAACTCTCTTCAATAGGTCTTTATTATTTAAATAACCAAGATGCAAACCTTCTCAAAATTCATGCAGCAGTGGGAGAAGGAAGTGTATGTATGGAAAGTCAAGAAGAGAGCCAGAGTCCTTAAGTGAGAAGTCAATCTGCAGTGCAGCATAACCTCAGAAAATACAGTCAGCCTTCTATTATGGAGAGCAGTAACTGGCTGAGGATTGCTAACTGGCCACACTAAAGAACCTGCAAGGTCTCAGTTTGTGGTCTTTGCACTGGATTTTACCCAGCTTGTCAGTATGAGCTCAGACAAACTGATCTCCTCAAAGAGCAGATGCCAGTTGGGAAGCATTTCATCCACATGGCTAAACAGACTTTCTGTGCAAGTATGCAGCTGGCTAATAAGTCTGAAGCAATCTCCGCTGACATAACATGACAGCAGAACACAGCTAACGCCCTCATTCTATGTCCAACTCTTTCATTTACAGTATTCTTTTCAATGTTCTTGTATCTGCCTTTCACACTGCATTACTCTGCAGCAAACCAACTAGGTTCTCCATTCAAGGTGGTCAGGCACATGCCTCTGCAGGTGGAATGGGCAGGATTGGCTTCCCACAGAATCACAGAAACACTCTAGTTGGAAAAGCCCCTCAGGATCACTAAGTCCAACCCATATTACTACTCTACAAGGTGCATTCTAAACCATATCCCCAAGCACCACATCCAAATGACCTTTAAACACATCCAGAGTTGGTGTCTCAGCCACCTCCCTGGGCAGCACATTCCAATGCCTGACCACTGTTGCTGGGGAAAAAAAATCCTAATATCCAGTCTAAACCTCCCCAGTTGCACCTTGAGGCTGTTCCCTCTTGTTTTGTGGCTACCTTTAAGAGATCAGCAGCAGCCCTTCCACAAGGTCCTTTCAGGTAGCTGTAGACAGCCATGAGGTCTTCCCACAGCCTTTCTTTTCCAGACTAACCATCCCCATCTTCTTCAATTGCTCCTCATAAGATTTATTCTCCAGGCCCTTCCCCAGCTTCCTTGCCCTCTGCACTGGCTCCAGCACCTCCACATCCATCCCTCTTGTAATGAGGTGCCCAAAACTGAGCACAACACTCACTGTATGGCCTCACCAGAGCAGAGTACAAAGGAACAATCACCTCCCTGCTCCTGCTGGATACAGCATTTCTCATCCTAGCCAGGATGCCATTGGCTTCCTTTGCCATCTGGGCACACTGCTGGCTCATACTGAGTTGCTTGTCAGTTATAACTCTCAGGTCCCTTTTAGCAGTTTAGCTCTGCAAATGTGGGCCTGATGTGAGCACAGTTGTGAAAAATCAGTGTAGCTAAAGCGAGGGTCTAGTCCCAATTCCCTGGATGTTCTATATTCTTATTAACCTCTTCCTAAGTCAGTCTTGCTTTTGCTTCAAGATTCCATGGATGCTTTGCCTATGTTACTTTCATATAGCATCTCTGAGTTGCTTCTGTTTTCTAGCCTAAGCTTGCTCGTGGATGGTTTGTGTCCATTTGATCCATTTGGGTCATCCTTTTGCTTCCACAGCTCTTCTCCCACTCAGTGAGCTATGCCCAGGTGCTCTCAGAACAGTTTTCTCCCCTGTTAACTGTGTCAGCTTTTTATGTGCTCTTCTGCTACTCAGACTCCCTCTCCCCCTGGCTGTTATTGCTGACCCTTCTTTGCATGGCATTTGTGCTCTGCTAAGATGAATTTGAAGCCAGTAAACAAGGATCATACACTGTTTTCTGAATGAGTTCTCATCTGAGCCTTAGAAACCATCGATTTCTTATTCCTACTGATAACACTTTGCACAGCTCACTTAAATACTTGCAATTTTTTCAGCTTTGTTTTAAGGTAAAGCTCATCTGTCACTTCTAAGCCATTTTGCTCCAAGCTGATAGCAGAAACTCTTTCTCTCCATTTGCAGATGCTTAACCTCATCTTCTCTACTGTTGAAGAGCATTATTGGTAGTCATTGCCTTTTTGGAGAAAGGAATATTTAGAAGTATGGTATCACATCCCTGAAATCCCAGGAGGCATTAGCTCTTCCAGCATGGCCCAATGCAATCACCTGTATGACAGTGATGGGAGCTGACAGCACTGCAGTGACTCCTGCCTCCCAGCTGCATGTGACACTCTTATGTTTCTCCTAATTGTGGGCTTTCATCATCAGCTGTTTTACTGGCATATTGATCCACCTGTTCACTATCAGGAACCCAGTTTAGATCTGACTGGTCCTTCAAGTTTTGTTGCGACTAGAGCTTGCTTGCAGGAGGAGGTCTGAGTTCTGTGAGAGGAACGATGGGCAAGCTTTTTCTTGTTTACGTGTGTAGCAAACTGTCACACACAAATGGCAGCTCCTGGAGAGCTGAGCAGAGCATGCAACACATTCCCATTATTTGGAGAACTAACATCCAGCTCTAGGGTTTGGGAGGGTATTTGTCTGGAACAAGATTAATGAGCAGTTTAAATATTGCCATATGCAAAATATCCCCTTCAGGCTCATGCTATTGGCTGCAGTAAGTTTTGAGCCTATCTGCAGCTATTTGGTGTATCAGAAAACAGTGATGGTCTCTTCCAAAGAGAATTGGGCTAGCATGAGGCTTGTAGCTGATTTGGCCTGGATTTAAAGCAGATAAGACTTTAGTTATTGCAAGTGAGATTAGAAGTCTTATAAACCTCTTCACTGACAGACTTCTTAGTCTGGATGTAGAACAAAGACGAAGGTGAAGGCAGTATGTGAAGGACATGGCTGTCCTCAAGGTTTGGTTTTCCCTTAGATGGCAAAGGAAGACAATAAGCTTTGTGCTTCCTCTAACACAGAGATATGAGTGGAATTATAACAGATAAAGATGGAAGGAACTTCAGGCTGGTCTCTCTTCCCATGGGTTGGCAGGAGCTGTCAGGAGCTACTCCTGACCAACTTGTCCAACCTGTTCTTGGTGTCTGTAGGATAATCCAGGATCGAGATGCTGGAAGCGTGGCTGGCAATCTGTCTGTGTGGTTCACAGTGGCCTTCCTGAAGTGTGTCTCAGCAATGTGGCAGAATGGCAGTGACTCCATTTCTGAGAAACTTTTCTTTTCATTTTCAGATCATGTCACCATAAAGCTCGTAGTGCGTTTCCATGACATCTTCATTGCTTCTGTGGACTTCTCTTTCTATGACTGTGCTGCAGTGGCCCTGCTATGGAAATCGGCACCGTGAGCACCTGCTTTTTCTTGGCTGTAGTTGTAGAGAGGGTGTCTGTCCCTTCCTGGCTTATCTGAGCAGCTGCTTTTCTATCGCTGTTGCAGGTGTCAGAAGTGTGTGAGCAGTCTCTGGGGATGTAACTGGTGCATCCAGCAGCACCTCTGCACTCACAAGGCAGCCTGTGAGGAAGGAACCATTATCTACAACGAAAGGGTGCGTCTCCTGCTCAGTCCTAGTCCTATGTGCTGCAGCCTCAGCAAGCTGCAGTGAGTCAGATCTCTTATCAGGTGAAGCAGCAGCTCTGTGTCACACCAAGCAGGGAAGTGAGCTGTTGCATCCATGGTGCTAGGTTTCTGGGGGAGTGCTATCAGATGAAGCAGATCCCCCTTCTCCTGGAGTTATCCAGCCTGTGTTTTCAAAGTAAAAGGGCAAGAACAATCTGGCAGGGAGGCTGGGAGTAGGGAGGTGGAACAGATACCCAGTTTCTGGCTGCCACAGTGGCTTTGCAGTTTTAAGGGGAATGAAGGCAGGCACACCTCCTTCTGAGTGGAGGCATCTGTGGGAAGGGGGAACATTGCCGAACCTGCACTGTGAGCGTGTCCCAGTCCAAGACAAGATGCCTTGAGGTGTAGCTGTCATTGAAATCCAGAGGGTGAAGCAGCCTCTTGCAGGCACTGCTATGGGAAGTGATAAGGGCTATTTTCCTGCTCTGGTTTTATTCCATTTCATTTCTTTCTCTCTTCTCACTCCACTGTGTTTGTTTCCCTTCAGGCCCAGATCCCAACCTCGAGTGTATTTCCTTCTTCAGCAGCTCCCCTCACCAAGTCCTCTACTGCAGCCCCAACCATGGCCACAAAACCCATCACTTCTGCTGCACATGTGGGACCAAGCACTGTGCCTCCCACAGAGCCCAACCACGTCACACCCTCCGCAGCCTCGGATGTGATGACTGAGCCTGCAGAAACCCTCAGCTATACCTACTTTTCTCTCTCCACTGAAGCTGCCTCCCTCCAGGCTGTCACAGAATCCCCATTACCACCACCAGCAGACAAGCCTGCTGTCACTGTGCCAGAGACAACTTCTGCTACAGCTGTTCTCACCAGCCCAGCCAAAACCATGGGGCACGCAGTCTTGCCCACTGAAGGAGCAGCCACTGCCCAGGAGCCGCAGCACACCCATCCACCCACCACGCTAGCTGGGAGCCCTCTGCTTACATCTGCAGCAGCAGTAACACCTTCCCCTCATGTCACTAGTTTCAAGTGGCCTCCAAGTTCTTCTCCTACCACAGAGGCACTGACATCTGCCATCTCATCTCCCCAAACTCCCAGCCAGGTGCCAGAGGGCCCTGCCATCTCTGATGCTTCTCCCAAATTGCTTGGAACTGAACTACCTGTTTCAGAGCTCCCATCATCATCTCCTCCAGGCTGGCTGTTGGAGGAAGGCACAGAGCTCCAGGACACAGAGGACTGGATGGATTTGCTGCAGGCTGAGAACGACACCTCTCCCTTCTCTGCTTCTACCCTTCTCTCGGGTGATGGCGATTCTTCTGAGAGGGATGTCCCTGACTTGCCTAGGATCCTCCACCCTGACCTTGACTATCAGTATGATGCACCTGAATTCTGGGAGGAGGTAAGTTGATGGGCTTTGAAATTCAGTCTAAGGCTGTAAGGCTTTGAAATTTTTGTGCAGATTGCTCTATGTGGTTGTGCCCTCTGAAAGTGCAGAAGCCAACCAGTGTAATGTGTGGAATGAAGTGTCAGCTTGAGGAAAGAAAGCATATATGAGGTTCTCAGATCTCCTGGAAGTGCTGCTGATGTTAATGTGGCAGCTGCTGTGACGTCTGGTGTGTTCACAGCCTTCTGCTGTGCACTGCTTTGGGCTGTGCAGTGCTTTCTTGTCACCTCATGGCAAAGAAGCACAGCCATGTCTTTGTTCAGGCAGGGCTTGTTTCTTTGTTGGCATCTTAGGCTTTGATTCCCTGTATCAGAGACTTGGAGGTTTCCTGAATACTTGTGTTTGTTTTCAGAATGAAATGCTTAGCTGGGGTCCGGATGCATGTCCCTGTGTGCAGGGAATCCAGGGGTCTTCGCTGTTTCCAGTCAACGTGGCAAGGAAGATAACCCTGCTGGGAAAGAACTTCCACCTCTATCAGGTAGTCAGCTCAATGTCATCAGCATTGATAAACCATAGGAATGCAGAGGATTATTTGGGCACCCTGGCCACCAGAGCACTAAAAAATACATTTAACACACTATCGTGGCCCTGCTTAGGGTTCTCCAGTTAGCAGAAACACCCAGAGGAATGACTTACTTCTGTGACAAAAGAATTGCATAGCTACACTTACTGGTGGGTAGGCAGTCACCCAGAGGAAAGAGAGTACATGTGTGCACCAAGCTGCTGGAGAAGATCTGGAGGTGTTGGACTTAAGCTGCACCTGTGTTACACTGTAAATGGTAGCTCTTGAAATAACTTCCTGATGAAGCTCTGCTGATTGTTTGTGTCTCCATAAGATAAAGACCTATAATCTGTTCCCTTTCCTTTCTGGCATGCCCAGGTTCATGTGGCCATTCCTGTCATACCTGAAGCTTCTGCAATGGGGAAAACCACCCTTGAAAGCTATGTTTTTTGGGTGTGCCTCTGATAAAAGTTCTCTTTGCTTCTCAAAACAGAAGGCTGATTTAGTAACCTTTTACAAACAACTGTCTGGGAACATGCAGCCCACAGACTGGTGGTTACCTGATGTCAAAGATGATACACTGCACTGCTTAGAGGAGCAGAGCTGGTTACAGATGCATATCCGTCTTGTTTTACAGGAAGCATCTAAGCAATTCAGTGGAAGATTTACTGGAGAGAGAGAAGAACAATACATTTAGTGATTTTTGAGGTGCACTGCCCTAATGCATGTACTCCACTCTTCATCTCCGAGCCAGTGTTTCACAGACACATAGATGCCTCACTTCACAGTCCCACCAGTTTTGCCGTCATTCCTCCTCCTATGCTGAGGCCTCCCTGCACTGTGACACACATGTGCTCCTTCCTAGGCCTTTTGTCTTGACTTACCTTTCTTATATGGAGGCAGTGACAGCATAGGGAGCAGAGAGCCTCTGAATATAGCTTAGAGTTGGCATAGGAAAGGGAGAGAGGAGCACATTGCTCACTCAGAAAGCAGCTTGCTGGAAGGTCCTGGGTCTGAGAGACAGGAGTACACTGTCTTCTGGTGGGAAGCTCTGCCTAGCAGAAGAGTGATGCCATCTGTATCTTGTTTGTAGGACCATCAGTGGGACTATGAGTGTGTCCTGAATTTGGAGGGGAGGACGGTGGTGATGGATGCTTATGTGGAAGGAGAAGAAACAAACCAGTCCCTCTGTTACATCACCTGCCAGATGAGCCAGGTGAGTGCTTGGAACGTGTTGCTGTTTTAAAGTTCACACTGCTGCTGGTTTAGCTCAGCAAAACAGCAGGCTGCAAGCCAAGCTCTGGGCAAAATAAGGTATTTTCACAGAATCACAGAATGGTTTAGGTTGGAAGGGACTTCAAGGATCCAAGGATCACCCAGTTCCAACCCCCTGCCGTAGGCAGGGTCACATCCCACTAGAACAGGTCACTCAAGGCCTCATCCAACCTGGCCTTGAACACCTCCAGGGAGGGAGCAGCCACAACCTCCCTGGGCAACCTGTGCCAGTGTCTCACTACCCTTGCTGTAAAGAACCCTTTCCTAACATCTATTTGAATTTGAATCTCCCCTCTGCCAGTTTAAACCCATTACTCCTCATCCTGTCATTACTAGACTTTGTCAATAGTCTCTCCCCAGCCTTCCTTAGATACTGGAAGGTCACTATAAGGTCTCCTGGAAGCCTTCTCTTCTCCAGGCTGCAGAGCCCCAACTCTCTCAGCCTGTCCTCATAGCAAAGCTGCTGCAGACCTCTGAGCATCTTGATGGCCTCCTCTGGACTGGCTCCAGCAGTTCCATGTCCTTCTTGTGTTGGGGGCTCCAGAACTGCACACAGGACTCCATGTGGGGGCTGAGGAGAGCAGAGTCAAGGGGCAGAATCCCCTCCCTTGCCCTGCTGGCCACACTGCTCTTGCTGCAGTCCAGCACAGGGTTGCTGTCTGGGCTGCACTCACACTGCAGGCTCATGTTGAGCTTTTCATCACCCCAGACCCTCAGGTCCTTTTCCTCGGGGCTGCTCTCAGCCATGCCCCACCCAGCCTGGAGTTGTGCTTTGGATTGCACCAACCCAGGTGCAGGACCTTACACTTGGCCTTGTTGAATGCCATGAGTTTGGCCTGGGCACACCTCTCCAGCAAAATACTTTTTGCAAAAGTATTTGTAGGCTACTTAGCACTGAGAGTCCTTCATCTGTGATGCAGCACTGAAATGATCTTCAGTCCAGAGAAGGATTGAAGAGTCTGAGGCACACAGCCTATTGATGCATTTGCTGTAGTATGGGGAGATGCCATCTCCGAAACGCCACTTGTTGTAACCTGCCAGGACAGTGCCACTTCTGCTTTAGCTTGAAGCGCTGTTGTTCACGATTCTCTGGATTGTGCCTTCATCTGTGATGTTGTTTTTTTTAATGAAAAGAAAAAAAGCTATTCATATCAGTTTTGTTCTAGGTTGTGGAAGCTAGCCTCTGGAGTGTAGAATTAACAGGCAAAATCAAAGGAGCCGTGTATGTTTCTGGATGATGTGTGGATTTTACCTGGGGCAAGATTTGCCAGCAGAGGTGTTGTTTGGACTTAGCAACTCATACAGCTAAGGGAGAGGAGCAACATAGGTTCCAGTGCACACAAGCCCTGAAAACCATTTGTAATCCTACATCTTGAGCTCTACTGAAATGACAGCACTGACAGATTGAACAGTTTCCTGAGCAGGTGGCTTGTAGATAAGAATTAGCTGTTTAGGAGGGCAGTTAGGAAGTTAGACAAGCATTGCTGTGAGTACATATTTGTTTTCAGTGTTTACCCTGGTGAGCCAATGCCTGCTGCACTTTCTAGAGTAGAAGTGTGACTCTGTGAACCAGTGAGAACAGTGCTGTGCTGCTATTGCCTCAGCTAATGCTGCTCATATTCATCCACAGGAAGCTCTATGCATAGGCTGCATGTGGTGGTGCACGATGCAGGGTGGATGCTAATGCTTTTTGCCTCTTCATCTGGCTTGTTTTTTGCCTCTGAGTCCTTTGTCTTGATGGCCTTTGTCTTTGCAGTACAGCTACACAGCACCTCAACTCGAATTTAACGCTGTGGTGTTTGTGCAGCGGCGACGACACCTTCGAGTGGACAGTGCTGCAGATCTTCACGGTAGGAGTGCAACACCTCCCTGGCAAAAAGACAGCAGATGAGGTGAAAAATAATTGAGAAATCTTCAGATGAGGCTTTTTGCATCCATGGTAGTCTTATCATAGAATATATCTGGTTGGAAGAGACCTCGAAGGTCATCCGGTCCAACCCTCGACCAAGCATTGAAGGGTCAGCACTAAACTATGTCCCTAAGCGCCAGGTCCACACACTGCTTCAGCTGAGGAAAACACACAGCCTCATTTCTGATGCTTGTCACAGTGGGGAGGGAGGAAGGGAGGGATTCTGTGCAAGGTGCCAAGTTGCTGGATTATTCTGCATCCCAGGGAACGCTTGCAAATGCCTCTGAATTTTTTCCTCTTTGCAGTGACTTTTTACAACTGCTCGGTGGGACACACTGATTGTAGCCGCTGCCAAACAGCTAACTCCAAGTACAACTGTGTTTGGTGTGGAGGAGACAACCCCAGCTGTATCTTCAGGGGATCCTGCAAGGAAGAGATAGAAGACCTGTGTCCAGCACCTCTCATTCATTCTGTGAGTAACTTGCTCACTAGTGTACTGCACCCGGGGCAAGCATGGCTCCCTTCTCCAGTCGAAATCAGAGTGCAAATAATCCAGCTCAGGAGCACATTGGTCATCTGAAGAGCAAGTTAACCTCATTCTACTGTGATCCCTCAGTGTAGTGAGGATGTTAGACTTCTGTACTGTGCTTTCACTTTCCTGGTAGAAATATGTCTTTTCCCAATGTCCTCTATCTCCTGTGAGCTGAAATCATCATGCCAAAAGGAGCAAAATCATAGTGTCCGTAGATTGGACCCTCTACCTGTCCCGAGCCAGAGCCTAGAACAAATCAGCCCAGCTGAGTCTGAGCCAAAGGAGGGCAAAACCTCGTGACATTAACACAGCAAGGATGGGAAAGGCATGATAGTTTACTGGAATGAATTCTTTTTGTGTGTTTATTTCAAATGTTTCTTGCTAACTGCCACATGATGAGTGTCTGTAGCCATGTGTCCCTTTTGCTGTCAGCTTGTTCTCTCTCCGGTGGCACTCAACATCCATGTGCTGCATCTCGTCTTAGTTTACCTCGGATGCTGCTCAGGGACAGAGCTTTGACATTTGTGCAGCATGCAATTCATTGTCGTATTGATGCTGAGGGGGAATGGTGCTTGCTGCTTCAGTACTAGTAATGTGTATTGGCTTGTGCATTCTCACTCTTCAGCATAAATGCCCTGTGGGTGGTCAGCATGTTGATGAGAAGACAAAACAGAGCAGTCACTTGCCTTACAGGTCTATAGTGGATTATGATCTCTGGGGAGACTGCTGGCAACAGTGAGTGATGGGAAAGAAGGCTCCAACTGTCATGGTCTTTGTGGCATTTCCTCTGACAGTGCAACATAATACTAGTCCAAGGCAGTGAAAGGAATTCATAGGAGTGACCTGACCAATGGGGCAGCTGAAGGGCCCTGTGCTGTAGATCAGTTGCCCCACTGCAGAGCTCTGAGATGCTGTGACATTTACACATGCGCGGATGTCTTTGCAGGTGTACCCCCTGTCTGGACCAGTGGAAGGTGGCACTAGAATCACCATCACTGGCTCAAACCTCGGGCAGAAACATCAAGACATTGCAGAAACTGTCACTGTTGCAGGAATTCCCTGTGCCGTAGATGCTCAAGAGTATGAGATCTCTAGCAGGTAGAGTATCTGTGAAACCTCCTCCCAGAGGCAGGCACTGGCTTTGCCTTGGGCTGCTGACACTAGCCTGAGATGTCATTGCTATGCTGCAGCAGGTGTTGAGCCTTGCCCGTTCCTCAAGGAGTGCCCTTCAGTAAAGGCACTGTGATGAGTTACTCAGGCAGTGGCCTTAGAGAGCTCGTGTTGTGTACAAGGGGATGGCCAAAGAGCGCTGCTGTACACCAGCCACACTGCCAGCCACAGAGCAGCTGGATCAGAGAGTCAGGAGCTCAGAACCATGCAGTTCCATCAGTGTCTCTCCCAAGCACAGGGTGATTTCAGTGATGTGAAGGAGATGATTTATGCAAGCATCACTGCTAAGTAAATACCCTGACTATGTTAACTCAGGGTGAGGATGGAGGTGCAGCCCAAATTTTTGTCTCTGCTTGAGCAGGCACACCCCTGAACTGTTGTTCTTCAATTGCCTGCCAGAGTTCTGCCTCCCAAGAATAAATCTAATGAAAGGACCCTCTACACCAGGAACAGACCATAGAGTCCTGGAGGGCCCTGTGCCACTCTTCTGTTGGCTAGGAGTGCCTGGCAGGTCACACAATGCTGGTAAAAGTAGTGGCTAGGAGGAGGAGAAACAGAAAGAGCTGTCCCGTTCAGTCTAATGTCAGTGACAGAGAACTGGGTAACTGGTGCATCTGGCTAAGGCAAAGCCAAGAACAAGCCAGGGTAGTCAGTTGTTGAACAGTGTGACTGGGGAGTAGTTAGGAAGCAAGGAGAAAGGAATATTTGTGTAGTTGGCCTGTAACAAGGCAGGTAGGTGGGAGCCTTGGACAAGGGAGGGAGAAGAGCCAATCAACCAGCAGAAGAGGAAAGCAATTGTGAGTAACCTCTCATCAGAGCTATCACAAACTCATTTTTGCATTCCATGGTAGCAGTAGTTGCATCACCCTTCCCTCTGGGAGCCAGGTAAGAATCTGCTGGGAAATGGCCTGCTGTGTTGAGCAGTGTTGTCCTGTCTGTGCACCCTGTTTGTCTGGATCCATCTGCTTTCTGTTTTCATCCTAAAATTGGAGCGTAATCTTCCTGGGGTTAGCACTGCCTTCATTCTGTGTTTGTAAATCGCCTGGCATCACAGGGTCCTGGCTTGAGACTGCACTGCCTAAGTTAAAATTCATGTGCTTTTTCAGTTGAGGAGATGTAACTGTGAACCTGGTACCCAGTCCTGAGCAAGCACCCAGACAAAATTGATCTGCTGTGTGGGATGGCTAGGAAGTCTTCTGCAGAGTCGTTTTTCACTTAGCAAATCAGTGCTGTAACATGGGCTTCCTTCCCCTCTGTTCTAAGCACAACTGAACTTCTGACTTTGTCAGCATCTCCCATACCCAATTATGGCTGGAAAAAGGGCTGAGAAGAGTAAGTGGTGCGTATCAGGGGAACGGGCTGGTGCCAGAGGCCACTGACTGAAGACCAGTGCCAGCTGAACCTACAGCCTTGAGTTTTCTTCTGCATCAGACACAGAGTAAATGTGTGGATTGCCCACTGGTAGCCTGGGGTCGCTCGTGCCATGACAGCTCTGGACAACAGCAGAGCTCTTTGGACTCCTTGTGTATCTGTGATGCAATAGGCTTCATCCTGTCAGCTCCAGATAAAAAATGATCTTGGGTAGGATGGGCTTCTTTGGGACTGTCCTCTGCTTTCTTTTTCCTTCTTTTTTCTGCTATTCCATCTTTTAGAGGTGTTTCTCAGTGCTCAAGTTTATGAGATAAGGCTGAAGGCAGGCAGCCATAGTTGCTTAGATGGCTTTGGGATGCGATGCAGTGGGCACAGCTCCTCTTGCCTTGCATGGTGTGACACTGGTTTTGGATTGCCCTGCAGTATCGTGTGCGTCACTGGCGGGAGCTGGACGGAGAGATTTGGGCACATTGTGGTGGAAGTCCCTGGAGGAGGACGTGGAGTTTCTGGACATATTTTCACCTATCAGGTAAGAGAACTTTTGCTTCTTTAACAGCTCTTCCTGTTCCTCCAATATCTATACTAAAGGGCCAACAGGAGTTTGGGCTTTACCAGGCACTTGCTGCTGATGTTTCTGTCTGATTTTGTTAGTATTTGTGTTGTATTTTGGGTGGGTTTCTTGGGTTGATTTGGTTTAACTTTTTTCTTTCTTTCTTTTTACAAAGGTGACTATTAAATGCTTAAAGGGGAAAAATACAGGGTGCCATTCTGATCTGCAGACTTTTATTGATGACTTAACATCTTACTAAGACTTCCGACTTTCATTAATTTGCAAGTTGCTGCTTGACCACACTTTTAGCTTCCGACCTTCACCAGCTAGTGGCAGTAGGTTCAACCTTACTGCATGTTGTGTGGAGAAATGTTTCCTATTATTTTTAAACACAGCTCTGGTAACTTTTTTTTTTTTTTTTT
>WAAF01002626.1:0-25272 GCA_013400475.1 Tricholaema leucomelas | reverse complement strand
GGTGCTTGAGGCTCTGGTCTAGTGATGAAGGATGCTGGGATGAAGGTTGGACTGGATGATCTTGGTGCTCCTTTCCAACCATAGCAATTCATAGTGCTTAGATGTTGTGCTGAGGGATTCGGTTTAGTCAAGGACTTGTCAGTGTGAAACTAATGATTGGACTCAATGATCTTGAAGGTCTTTTCCAATCTAAGAAATTCTGTGATTCTGTATATATTTTAAACCCATCAACTGTGAAATAATGTTTAAGTAGGTTTTAGATACTTTTCATCCTTGCTTTGCAACTTCTAAGTTAGGTACCTAGCTATGTGTCTCCCTCTCCCTTGGAAAGGGAAAGGTCCCTGAACAGTCTTAGGTTGTTCCATTTTTGCCTGCATAAAACCATCCAATATAACAGATTTTGCTTGGTGCTCTGCTCTTGGTTCAGGTTCTACTACCTTCTTTTTGAGGCAAGGTGATGAGAAGAGCAAATGATGTTCGAGAAGTACCTTGCTCTTAATTTATCATCAGACTCAGGCCACTCTGCCTTGTTCCTCTAATTTTTGTAGCAGCTTCTCAGTGGTAATAAGTTTTTGTGACTCTGAATAATCTGTCAAGTTTCAGTTCCCCTTTCCAGCTCACCTACAGGTATCTTTAACAGCACAGGTCTCAAGACAAATTCTTAGGGCTCCCTGCTGGTAATCTCATCTGCTAAACAAACAGACAGTTTACTTGCCACCTTGTTTTTCCTAACCTGAGTTATTAATCCAGTTACTGACCTGAACAATCCCTTTGAACTGTTAATCCTAGAGTTCATGTGAGAGGCTCAGCTCTGCTCTTTGCAGCATCCATCTGCCTCTTTAATTCTGTGGAGAGGCTAGTCTCTGACTCATGGTTCATGCTGGTGTGGTTGATTCCTGTTTCTTCTGCTCCATAAGGCAGCTGCTGGAGCCTCTCTGAGGCCTGCCAATGACTGGAATCTGTAGCTTCAATTTCAGAGCACTGGAGGTCACTGAACATGTTTTGCTGTTTTCTCGAGGCCCTTGTCACTCACCTCCTTTTTCTTTCTTTTTCCTTTTTTTTTCCCCCTCCTCTTTTAGAACCCAGAGTTGAAATCCATTGTTCCAACTCAGGGCCCCAAAGCAGGAGGAACCTGCCTTACCCTTCTGGGCTCAAAGCTGCTGACTGGGCATCCTAGCGAGATCAGCGTCCTGCTTGGAGACCTCCCTTGCCACATGTAAGATCAGAGCCTGCTGATGTCCTGCCTGTGCACTGCCCCAAGTTCTTCCCAGAGCCTTGCAAGGTTCAATGCTGCCTGGCTCAGCCCTTAGCACAGGCTGTTGGACCTCTGCTCACCTCTGTGTTCCAGGAGGATGCCCCCAGCTTGAGGGCCATGGCAGCAGCCTTTACCTTACATTCTTGCCCACATTCAGTCAGATATGAATGCTGCTGCATGGCCTCTGTTCTACGTATCTCTTGATGGGACTGTGCCCCGTCCTGACACCTCTGCTTTTGCTGGTGGGGAACTGCAGTTGGCTCCTGCAGACTAACACTAAGAGCTGCTTATTCTCTTGCATGCTGAGACCATATACACCTGACAGCACTGCTGTTCAGAAAGTGCACGTGCCTTGGTAGCATGCTTCCAGTCTCTTCAGTCTGGACAGTGGCTGTAGCAGCTTTTTGTCCCCGTGCTGTTCTCTGACAACTGCCTAGTAATTATTGCTTGTTTAGATGAGGCATGAGACTTTTGAGTGTTAAATCTAGGAAAATACCAGAAGATAATTGCAGATTGGCTGCAAAGAGCAAGGCAAAGTACAGGAAAACCTCTCTCTGCAGTGCCTGTGTTAATCTCTTGTTCTTTCTTCTGCCTTTCCAAGCCTCTCTGAGATGACTGAGGATCAGCTGGCATGCCAGACGAGTCCCAGCAATGTGTCTGCAGAACTCCCAGTCACTATCAAATATGGCGACCAGGAGCGGAGACTGGAAGGATCCTTCTTCAGATATACTCTGGATCCCAACATCACATTTGCAGAGCCACCTAAAAGCTTCCTCAGGTAGAAAGATTAAGTGCACCTTCCTCGGGGCTGTGTGCTGTGGCCAATGGCAGCTGCTGGTTGAGTTGCCCTTTAAAATAAAGCAAGCTTGCAGGAATGATCATAAGCAGAAGGGTGAGAGCATGGGCAAGACAGAGATAATGAACAATAGATGGGTGAGATCAGCTACTTTTCTCTTTCAGTGGAGGAAGAGTGCTCAGAGTTCATGGCTACAACCTGGATGTGGTACAGAAGCCGAAGATCCGAGTCACAGTTTCTCCGTCTGAACGCCGGCGCCGAGGGCTGGGAAGGTGGCGCAGAATCATCCCAGACTCCGAGTGCCCTCAGGATGCCCTGTGCAGCATCCAACAGGTAGCACAGCAAAGTGCTCAGTGGAACTGAGGGACCATAAAGATTGAAATGTTAGCCTAAAGAGGTGGACTTTCTGTCCCGAGGGCTTCTCCCATTACTTGCTGTTATCTGCTTGGACCATACCAATGGTCTCTGCCAAGTGGAAGTGTTTTCTGCCAGACTAAGAGGCTAAGCGCTTTAACAGACATTTCTATGAGTTGGGTCTGCCTCTGCTTAGAGATGTGCAGGACTTGTGCTGTGAGACAGAAACAGCAGTGTGGAGATAAAGAAATCTGCATTTAAGCCAGAGAGCTTGTGAGTCTGAGCATATCTATGCATAGTTCAGCCCATCTACCAACCCTCTGAGCTTACTTTTCCCCTGGGATGCAGTGAAATCACCAGTTCCACCAGTATTTTCTGCTCTCCTGTTGCCACTATCCTGACATGAGTCACTACAAAGATGTTGCTGTGATCACCAAGGTCAGAGAGCATGCAGCAGAACTTGCAGAGGTAGAGGATGTTTGGCAGCCAAAGCACAAGAAGGATTTGCATTATTAGTGCAAATGACAGAGGACTTCCTGGACATAAGCTGCCCATAGTGTTCAGGGAGGTTGGAACTAGATGATCCTTGAGGTCCCTTCCAGCTCTGACAAGTCTATGGTAAGCTGTGAAAATATGCTCCTGAGGCACATGCATCAGTGATAGCTGATTTTACTTCTGTCCTTAGGAAGGCATTTGTGGCTGGGGGTGAGCAAAAAAAACATTGCCTCCAATACTTTGAGCAAATGTATAAATCCTATGCAAGTGGACAAAGGAACACTTCTTTCACAGAAGCATTCAGGCTGGGAAATCAGCCTTGTGTTGAAGGTCTTCAGTCCCATTCTGTCAGAGCGGGGAGAGCTAAAGCTGGTTGCTCTCCAGAATCCGCTGCCAGGGAATGTCAGAGCTGATTCCCACTGCTGAGACTTAAGTTCTTGCAACAAAAACAACGCTATGAAAACTTCCTTTAGAGCAACGTGGGGAATTCCTCAGATCTTAGATTTTTCTTTTCCCTCTATAATTGAGCAGAGTTACCCTGGCATTGCTCCAGGTGGGAGGAATGCAGACTGGCCCCAGACTGCTCAGGCTTGGGAAGTACTGCAGAGCTGCAGGAGAAGCATTACTGTTTCACTACTGACTCTTGTTTTGCTTTTCACATTTAGTTTGAAGAACCCTGTCTTGTTAACTCTTCCTACCTGATCCTGTGCAAAACTCCAGCCATTAACCTGCTGTTACGGAGTGTCCGTATCAAATTGGAATTTATCCTGGATAATCTGAGCTTTGATTTCAACTC
The DNA here is from genome assembly GCA_013400475.1 of Tricholaema leucomelas. NCBI lineage: Eukaryota > Metazoa > Chordata > Aves > Piciformes > Lybiidae > Tricholaema lacrymosa > Tricholaema leucomelas. Next base: position 21,576 of record WAAF01002626.1, on the reverse strand, counting down.
ATTGCATCCCATGCCCTTCTCTTATGAAGTCAACCCTATCCTAAAACCACTGAATGCTGAAGACCCTGCCAAACCGTATCGACACAAGCCAGGAAGTGTCATCTCTGTGGAGGTAACACACAAAAGCTTTCTGGAGATAATGTTCCTCATGCAAAGATGTTTTTAGCCTGAGCGTTTTAAATTGGTGTCAAGCAACATCCTAGGTTTTAAAGCACTGCACAGGCTTACACAGCCTGCCAGGTGACCTTCTTGTGGCCTTCCAGTATCTGAAGGGAGCCTACAAAAAAGCTGGGGAAGGACTTTTCAGGGTATCAGGGAGTGACAGGACTAGGGGGAATGGAGCAAAGCTGGAGATGGGTGGGTTCAGACTGGTGGTGAGGAGAAAGTTGTTCAGCATGAGAGCGGTGAGAGCCTGGAATGGATTGGCCAGGGAAGAGATTGAGGCCCAGTCCCTGGAGGTGTTTAAGATCAGGCTGGATGGGGCTCTGCCAGGCTGATCTAGGGTAGGGTGTCCCTGCCCATGGCAGGGGGGGTGGAACTAGGTGATCCTTGTGGTCCCTTCCAACCCTGACTGATTCTATGATTCTATATCTTTGGCCTGTGAGAAATGGTATCTAAGAGGGAAAAAGATGCATCAGAAAAGCCTTCTTGAGCCCACAAATCGTAGTTGAGGGCTTCATAGGGCTTGTGGAAACCTCTGTACTTTATCTTTAATCCTAATAAACTATTTGTGCATGAGATACTAGTACTAAATAAGCTCCACATCCTAGTCTCAGCTGCTGCTTTTCTTTTTTTAAATTACTGTGATTTTTTTGTTTGTAAATTCTTCAGATTCCTCTAGAAGTAATTTAGGAGTAAAAGAATCCTGCGAGTAGCAAAGAGCTGGTATTAGGTGGAGGTAGGAAAACCTCTTGTTAAAGAAGATGCAGAGTGGCTAATGGGATATTTTTTTCCCTGTACATGTGAGAAGAAAAATGTCTGAGGTATTTCTTTAGTATTGGAAGGTGTTTTCTAGTCAAGTACTCATTAGAAAAGTGAATAGCTGCAGTTGGTGATGGACTTCCTCCACTTGCTCTCTTTCACATATAAGTAAAAACTGTGAGGACATCCTATTGTGGAGATGTCTAGACTGCTGCCACTGGTATTGAGTGCTGCTTAGAGAAGTAGGGCAGATTGAGAAGACTGAAAGAAGAGCTAACAAAATGTAAGCTTTCAGGGGAGACCTTATTGCTGTCTACAACTACCTGAGGGGTGGTTGTAGCCAGGAGGAGGTTGCTCTCTTCTCTCAGGCAGCCAGCACCAGAACAAGAGGACACAGCCTCAAGCTACGCCAGGGGAAATTTAGGCTTGAGGTGAGGAGAAAGTTCTTCACTGAGAGAGTCATTGGCTACTGGAATGGGCTGCCCAGGGAGGTGGTGGAGTCGCCGTCCCTGGAGCTGTTCAAGGCAGGATTGGACGTGGCACTTGGTGCCATGGTCTAGCCGTGAGCTCTGTGGTAACGGCTTGGACTTGATGATCTATGAAGTCTCTTCCAACCTTGGTGATACTGTGAGACTGTGAGATTGATCTACCAACCTCTCAGGATATCTTGACAGAGCTCTGGCCAGAAGTGTAAAAACACTGCTGCAGGATTCATCTTAGTGTGGTAGGTTAGGAACCTTCCCCACACATACACTACTGAAATTTACCAGACAAGCTCAAAGGGCTTGGAAGTAAGATGAAGCTAAATTTACAAGCATATATACACAATATATTTAAAAGTAGTTACAACTATATACAAATCAGAAATAAAACAGAAATCCAAACTCCCTCCCAGACAGAGAAAACTGCCCAGAAAGGGCTCAAAGCTACCATATCTTTCTCCCTCTACTTTCCCAGGCAGGCAAACAAAACATCCAGCAAACCTTACCCAAGATTAGTGGAGAGATATTAGAGCAGAACAATGAGGAAGCAAATAGATCCAGTGACACAAAGCACCAAAATGTCAACAGTTTGTCCCACTCTGGTCTATCCCTCTCAGCAAACCAATGAATTTTAGAGACTTCATCATTATTTTCTTTTCACAGACAATGATCTAATTTCTCTCATTAATATATTCCAGTGAGCCTCAAACCCGCATACTTAGCATTAAAACATAATCCTGTTCAGTATCTTTATTGATGATCTGGACCAGGGGATTGAGTCCAGCATCACTAAGTTTGCAGATGACACCAAGCTAGGAGCAGGTGTGGATCTGTTGGAGGGTAGGAGAGCCCTGCAGAGGGACCTTGCCAAGCTGGATGGGTGGGCAGAGGCCAATGGGATGAGATTGAACAAGGCCAAGTGCAGGGTTCTGCACTTTGGCCACAACAACCCCAAGCAGCACTACAAGCTGGAGACAGAGTGGCTGGAGAGCAGCCAGGCAGAGAGGGACCTGGGGGTGCTGGTGGATAGCAGACTGAAGATGAGCCAGCAGTGTGCCCAGGTGGGCAAGAAAGCCAATGGCATCCTGGCCTGGATCAGGAACAGTNTTCTTCACAGAGAGAGTGATTGGCATTGGAATGGGCTGCCCAGGGAGGTGGTGGAGTCACCATCCCTGGAGGTGTTCAAGAAAAGCCTGGATGAGGCACTTAGTGCCATGGTCTGGTTGATTGGCTAGGGCTGGGTGCTAGGTTGGCCTGGATGATCTTGAAGGTCTTTTCCAACCTGGTTGATTTTATGATTCTATGACAAACATGTTCAACTGACATCAGGCAGCCTGCTTTGATTTTTGGTTTAATTAATAAAAAGCCTCAATCCCTAAAATGAAAGCAGATCTGTGCAAGCAGGTAAGAACAATAGTATAAATGTGTTACACCTTTGAAAGGCATTGACTGACTCACTGGAGTGCTTTGGTTAATTAATGTGAGAGTGCCTTTTTACACGCACACAGAGCGAAGAGCTGAGCTGCTTTGTGCTGTGGATGAAGAGCCTTAAGAGTTCAGGCTGTTTATGACTGTACCTAACACAGCATGGTACAGGTCCTAAAACTATAATCAAAACCCTATGCAAGTGAAGTTTTTTTAGCTTACATGATGAGTTTTTGCAGCCAGTTCAGATGCTAAGCCCTGTCAGAGAAGAGGAAAGGCTGTTTTCATTCTACAGTGTTGATCTCTTCCTCCTCTTCTGCAGCCTTGGAAATGCAGAGTTGTTTTTCCCCTGATTTGATGTGGTGTTCTATGTCTGTTCCAGGGGGAAAATTTAGACCTGGCTATTTCCAAGGATGAAGTTATGGCTATGATTGGGGAAGGAATCTGTGTGGTGAAGACACTAACAAGGAATCATCTCTACTGTGAGCCTCCCTCCGAGCAGCCTGCTCCACGGCACCGCACCAAGAGGGAGGGTACAGACTTGCTCCCAGAGTTCACGGTAGGGAATCAGGAGTACCACAAGGAATCCTGTCACTTGTTGAAGCACAAGCAAGAAGTGGTGGAGGAAGGGAGTGGGATGGGAAGTGGAGGAAATGTAGAAACCCTGGTGGTGGCAGTGGAGGTAGCGGGGGTGGCAAGGTGCTCTTGTTCTCTACTCTCATGTGCCTGGAAACAGACATTGTAGCTGGGAGCTCTGCTGTGGGACATCTTTGCTAGGGAGCTGTGTTCCACCTGTACCCATTCTGGAGAACCACAGAATCACAGAAATATTCTGTTTGGAAAAGCCCCTCAGGATCACCATGTCCAACCCATATCCCTACTCCACAAGGTGTACCCCAAACCCCACATCCAAACGACCCTTAAGTACATCCAGGGCTGGTAACTCAGCCACCTCCCTGCATAGCCCATTCCAATGCCTGACCACTCTTGCTGGGATAAAATGTTTCCTAATATCCAGTCTAAACCTCCCCAATTGCAGCTTGAGGCTCATTCCCTCTTGTTCTAACACTGTTTACCTGTGAGAAGAGACCAACACCAACCTCTCCACAGTGTCTTTTCAGGTAGCTGTAGACAGCTGTGAGGTCTCCTCTCAGCCTTCTCTTTTCCAAACTAGCCAGCCCCAGCCCCCTCAGTTGCTCCTCATTAGATTTATTCTCCAGACCCTTCCCCAGCTTTGTTGCCCTCCTCTGCACTGGCTCCAGCACCTCCACATCCCTCTTGTAACAAGGTGCCCAAAACTGAACACAACACTCGAGCTGGCCTCACCAGAGCCAAGTACAAGGGGACAATCACATCCCTGCTCCTTCTGGGCACAGCATTTCTAATCCCAGCCAGGATGCCATTGGCTTTCTTTGCCACCTGGGCACACTGCTTGCTTGTCAATTACAACCCCCAAGCCCCTGTCAAGTAGGCAGCCTTGTGGCTTTGCATTTCACCGCTGCACTGCACTTACATGATGGCACATGCTTTCCTGCAGGTACAGATGGGAAACCTGAACTTCCTCCTGGGCCGAGTACAGTATGACACAGAGAGCCAGCTCACCTTCCCCCTGGAAGCACAGATTGGTTTGGGTGTTGGTGCCTCCTTTGTGGCACTGATTGTTCTGGTCATCGTCTTCATATACAGGTAAGAAAGGTTGGCACCCTAGAAGGCTTTTAAGTTCCTCCGCAACATTGCTCAGTGGACGTGGCCAAATGTGTGTATCTTGACCCTAAACAAGGTCCCAGATTTTATCTTGTGCCAAAATTTGAGCCCCCTGATGTTGTTGGAAGTGTGAAGTGTGTTGACCTGCTGGTCACAGCCTGCCCACTTCTGATGGTTCCTCCAAGAGACACAGCCAGTTTTACACATCACCCTTTGGTATCCTGAAAAGATGATATTCAGTAGAATCCTCATCCAAAAGCCATTGTCCCTGGTGTCTTTGGCAGCAACACAACACTTGGCAAGGACAGCCCCTGGGCCAGGGCCACTGGGAACAATTCTGCTTCTTATTGCAGGAGGAAGAGCAAACAGGCTCTGAGAGATTACAAGAAAGTTCAAATCCAGCTGGAAAATCTGGAAACAAGTGTTCGGGACAGGTGCAAAAAGGAATTCACAGGTCAGCTCTACCTCTCTTCCCATTCCTGCATACTTGCTTGGGTAGCTCAGAGCAGGCAATAACTTCATCCAGTACTGGTGCATTGAGACATAGCCAAATTATATCCAATTCTTCTCTTTAATTCAGAGCATCTATACCAGCCTCTCTGATCATCCACTTTATCCTCCAGACTCTCATGAAGAGATAAAGATGGAAGAAAACTAGCTCAGACTTTGTGCAGGACAAGCTGATTTACACCCTGTGTTCTGAGCCCACAAAGCTTGTGCTTCAGCTGCTTACAGCAGTGAGCCCTTGTGTGGGAGACTTGGGGCTCTGAAACGGTGCAGGTGACTCAGACTGTAATCTCCAACTAATGTGGGAAGCAGTGAGGAGCAGGAGATCCATAATACTCAATCTCTAAAGTAGGTAGTGCCTATAAACCACAGATCTGTGCTGAACAGCAGCTTCCTCTTTACAAAACTGCAGGTCAGCCTTTAACTGTAAATTAGAATAGTCACCAAATTCACCTTTTGGTTCCTCTCCAAGGCTGGAAATTTTCTCATACAGTTTCTCCCAGTGCTCAGTCTATTTTTAAAGGTTCTACCAATGAGACCTTGTTGTGCCTCCTCACGGTGGGAAACATCCTTCCTCCTCCTCAGTCCCATCCTGCTGGCCCCAGTTCCTGCACTCACCTCACGCTCTGCACCACCAGTTGTGCAATCATATAGTCAACTTCAGGGGCATTTCCTTTCCCTCAGACCTGATGACTGAGATGATGGACCTCACCAGTGACCTTGTGGGTACAGGAATCCCTTTCTTGGACTACAAGTCCTATGCAGAGCGCATTTTCTTCCCGGGCCACCGCGAGTCACCTCTGCAAAGGGACCTGGACATCCCTGAGTGTCGGCGGCAAACCGTGGAGCAGGGCTTGGTCCAGCTCTCCAACCTGCTCAACAGCAAACTCTTCCTCACCAAGGTAATATCCCCTTCTCTGCTTGCAGCCTGCCGTGGTGTCAGGGCCATGTCACTGGCAACTGATGACCTGTTAAAGTTCATCAAGTGGCTCCTTGCTGCATCAATGCTTCCAGCAGCCAGTGTCTTGTCTTTCAGGGGGTTCACACCCTGTGTTTTCTCTCCCCCCACTAGTTCATCCACACTCTGGAAATCCAGCGCACTTTCTCCCCCAGAGACCGGGCCTATGTGGCATCGCTGCTGACTGTGTCGCTGCATGGCAAGCTGGAGTACTTCACCGACATCCTCAAAACGCTCCTGAACGACCTCGTGGAGCAGTATGTGGCCAAGAACCCCAAACTGATGCTGCGGAGGTGAGTCAGACAGCCGTGGCCCTACTGCTACCTACCTGAGGGGACAGAACCTTTCTGCCCAGCTGGCAAGCTCTGAAACTCCTGTGAGTAGGGTGACGTCATGGCACGGGCTGTGGTTGCAAGACCAGTGTGTGTCCAGACCACACGCATCAAACAGGAGGAAGCAGCAGCAATAACAACCCTCTCTCCAGTCAGCAACTGGCAGGGAATACAGCAGAAAGAGTAGGAAGCTGGAGTTGCCCATCCCAAATTCCTCTTTTTTTGAAGCTGCTGTGTACTAACTCTGTCCTTGTGTTCAGGTACCTGGGCTCTGCGAAGTCTGCTAATCTCACTGTGCTATTTAGAGGTCCCTGCCTTCACAGCCATGCCATGTTTGGAGGCTACGCTGAAGTATCTCCAGTGTTTGGGTCTCCATTAGCCTCCTGCCTAGTCTATGGTTCTGATCTGAACAAAGTTCCCTTGTTTGAGACCCACCAGAAGCTTCCTTTCTTCTGTCCCCTTCTCATTTATCTCTTCTGCTCAGTAATTTGGTGCCTCCCTCAGGCTGAAAAGTGCCTTGGATAAGTGGCAACAAAAGCACAAAAGCATTAACCTTACTGGGCTCTAAAGTCCTTTTCTATTATTTTTTCCCTTTATCCTGTATTTATGATTTCCAAATATCTTCTTGCTCTGCACCCTATTCCTGTGAGCAACCTCATGTTCTCTTTCAGGACAGAAACTGTGGTAGAGAAGCTGTTAACCAACTGGATGTCCATCTGCTTGTATGCATTCGTGAGGGTGAGCTCCTTGTCTCTTTGTGGCATTAGAGGGGCCAAAAGAGGGGTCTCAGCCACAGCTTGGCTTTGTGCCTTGCTGGTAGCTGAAATAGTGCCAGAGTCATCCTGTATCTTAGGGTGGGAAGCAAGAGCTGGGCTGTTCAATGGGGACAGAATGGAATTCATCACAGAATGTCAGGGGCTGGAAGGGACCTCAAAAGCTCATCCGGTCCAACCTTCCTGCAGAGCAGGATCACCTAGAGCAGATCACACAGGAACACATCCAGGCAGGAATATCTCCAGAGAGGGAGACTCCACGACCCCCTTGGGCAGCCTGTTCCAGTCTTCTGTCACCCTCAAAGTGGAAAAAAAATTCCTCATGTTTCCATGGAACTTCCTGTGCCTCAACTCCTACCCATTGCCCCTTATCCTGGCATTGGGCATCACCCAGCAGAGCCTGGCTCCAGCCTCCTGGCACTCACCTTTACGTGTTTGTAAACATTGATGAAGTCACCTCTCAGTCTCCTCCTCTCCAAACAGCACAGCCCCAGCTCCCTCAGGCTCTCCTTGTAACAGAGATGTTCCATTCCCTTCATCATCTGTGTGGCTCTGCTCTGGACTCTCTCAAGCAGTTCTATGACCTTCTTGAACTGAGGGGCCCAGAACTGGACACAGTACTCCAGATGTGGCCTAACCAGGGCAGAGTAGAGGGGAAGGAGAACCTCTCTGGACCTGCTAGCCACAGCCCATCTAATACACCCAAGAATGGCCCTGGCTCTTGTGGCAAGCATAGTGGTCATTGTTTCCAGGATGTCTCAGCAGCTCACAGAGGGCTCAGTGTAGCTCCTTTGTGCTGAGACACACTGGCCACAGGCTGCTTTGTGCATGGGGAGAACAGGTTCTAATGTAATTTCTTCCCTGGAGAAGAGGTGGCAAGCAGAGCCTCTCATAAGAGTGACGTGGAGGCAGGGCAACGCCTTGGTCTTGTGCATCCACCTGCTAGCTGGCCTATGCACTTTCCCTGTGCTGTTGGCAGAGGCTCTGTCTTTGCCTGCTGAGGCTTAGCTGCTGTGTGCTCAATGCTGTGGCTCCTCTGCTCGGGTGTCCATCTCTCCAAGTTGTTGGGCGCTGCTGGGAGAAGCATGCTGAGTCTCTCTCAAGTGACACTCCTGCTTTTCTGTGCCAGGATTCTGTTGGGGAGCCTCTCTACATGCTGTTCCGAGGAATCAAGCACCAGGTGGACAAAGGGCCAGTCGACTGGGTGACAGGGAAGGCCAAATATACCCTGAACGACAACCGCCTCTTGAGAGAGGACCTGGAGTATCGGACTCTGGTAAGCACCAAATCTTTAGTTCCCTCTGGGCTCTCCAGTGCAGCAGGGCTGAGTGTTTCTGCTCTCATCTGATGCCATGAAATTAACCTTTGCTTGACGTGATTGAGACAAAAGTGCAGCATCTTGCCACTGTCTCCTGGGAGCCATGGTTATCCCAGCAGGCCAACTTGATAGACAGCAAGATCTCTGCTAAATCAGGCACTGTAGCCATCACCACAGTAATCTGGTGTCTGTGCTGTGCTCTGTGTCTAGACAGATGGGGATGAAATTGCTGACAGTGCATCAAAGCCCCTCCTCTGTTGAACTGGCTTCTGACTGTTGATTCAAGACTGAGCACTCAATATCTGTTATGTTTTCTTCTCTGAAAGTGAAGAGAGTAGCTGTTAACTTTCCTTAATGCCAACCATAAAAGGAGTAAAGGTGTCAGATATAATCCTAACAGCTGAGTAGCCATGACCTTCCCTTTTCTTCCCCAGACTTTGACTGCTTTGACACAAGCAGGGGTTGCTGCAGGAGGGGCAGAGGACTCCCAAGGGATTTCTGCAAAGGTTCTAGACTGTGACACCATAACACAGGTGAAGGAGAAAATCCTAGATCAGATCTATAAAGGGACGCCATACTGCCACCGACCAGACCCAGACACCCTGGACCTTGGTGAGCAGAACTCCTTCGTGCCAAAACTCACTAAGAAGGTGGAAGAGAGGTCATTTGCTGTTCGTCCACAGCACCCTAGCATGCAGGACATTGTTCTCTGCTGAGTGTGCAATCAGTGACCAAGGATCTTTCACTTTGGCTGGACACAAGAGGGCATGATGCAGGGAGGAGGCTAACAGCAAGAGGCAGGGATGGGAAAGAAGGAGTTGACCCCAGCCCCTCCATTTCATTATTGTTCTTTATCATTGTGGACCATGGCAGTGGCTTTGGCAAGGGGACATGGGCTGGGCAGGGCATGGGAAGCGTGGAGAACATGGAGGAGAAGAGGATGATTTGAGTGTGGCATAGAGGTACTGGAGTCATAGACTGGCTCTTCCTGCCAGTGAAATCAAGGACACATCTCAGTGATGTGTGTCAGGGAGGATTGTGCCCACAGTGAAAGATGGGGTTTGCATTTCAAGGAAGTCAGTTTTCCATCTTTTTCCTTTGTCTGTTGTTGAGTGATGCTGATATCTTGAGTAGGTGCTGGGGTAATAGTAGCTAATAGAGACTATGGGAGTATATCTGTGGTTTGAATTGCCTGCTTAAGGAGTCACAGTCTGACAGGCTGTGAGTGGAACTTGGGAGGCCATGAGGGCACCTGTCCCTATGCTGAGAGTGACTGTCCTGTGACTACAAGACTCAGTGTTGTTACAAACACTTGCTCAGGTTATGTAGTTTATGAAATAGGGTGGGCAGATGTTGACAAGGATGAATGGGCATGTGGCAAGGTCAGCCAGGAGAAAGCACAGCAAACTTCAAAGATGCCTTAAATGAAAAGTTTAGATGTTAACTTTCTGTGTTTTAATGGCTGCAGAGTGGAGATCAGGGCTGGCAGGTCATCTGATACTGTCTGATGAGGATGTGACATCTGTGGTTCAAGGAACCTGGAAACGCCTCAACACTCTTCAGCATTACAAGGTCAGAATTTGGTCCACGATTGCCTTGTGTGTCTGCTGCTTTGCTCCACGACTGCCATGGTCACTTCTTGTCTTCTACATGCTGCACTGCTCTGTTTGTGACTGGCTTCTGACAAATCACTGTCAGAAAAGTTGGAGCTTTCTTGCAGCAGCATATTCACATAAAGTCAATGCCATGATTTTCACTCTGACTTCAACAAGCATAGCTCCCTCCTGAAACTCCCTTTCTGAGGCAGGAGTAGAGCATGGAAGGAGGTGCTCCCTCCTCAACCTTTTTCTGAGGCAGGAGTGGAGCATGGAAGGAGGTGCTCCCTCCTCAACCTTTTTCTGAGGCAGGAGTGGAGCATGGAAGGAGGTGCTCCCTCCTCAACCTTTTTCTGAGGCAGGAGTGGAGCATGGAAGGAGGTGCTCCCTCCTCAACCGTTTTCTGAGGCAGGAGTAGAGCATGGAAGGAGGTGCTCCCTCTTTAGCCTTTCTCTGAGGTAGGAGTAGAGCATGGAAGGAGGTGCACAAGTTCGTGGCTGTTGCAGCGCAGGCATCACTGCCGGATCTGTTACAGTTCCCAGTCAGCAGGAGGTGACAGAGCACTGATCTGTGAATTACCTTCTAGACATGAACAGAGCAGGGGGGTTAATTGCCTTGCACCAGTACATCCTACCTTGCTGCAGCGTGGTCCAGATGTGAATGACCTCACTCCCTGAGTGTTATCCTTCGTTGTACTTTGCACAGCATTTTTTTTTTGATTGCTACAAGCAAGATTCTCCAACTATCAGGGAACACAGTGATGGTTCCCCAGCATCCCTCTGTTCACTCCTGTTTCTAGTAATGGTACAGTGTGTTTTGGTCTACAAGCACTTGCCTGTTGTGCTGATGAGAAACATGCCATCTGTCCTGAGTACTGATGTTTGTTTGTCTGCAGGTACCTGATGGAGCAACAGTAGCACTGGTCCCACGTCTGACCAAGCACATCCATAGGGAGAATCAGGATTACATACCAGGAGAGAGTGAGTTTGTCCTGTTCTCATAAAATTATTTTCTAACACTTGCCAGAGAGTGGAACAGGTCTCCTGTGCAGCCCTTGCTCTACGCTGCTATTGGGAGGCTGATACATGGTTTGGACCCTCATAGGATTGTCAGGAAATTGAAAGCCTGGAGAGGTGAGATGGCAAAAAAGCAAAAGTGTAAGGACAGAGTCAAACCAGCCTGGGCATGAAAATGCAGGGTAAAGCACACTTCTCTAGTTCTGGCTCTCTAGGGCTGAGGACAGTCTGTAACTTGAGGAAATCTTAATAGCCTCAGGTGTTGAGCATGGCCTGAGGGCAGTGATGGGACACCAGACTGCTCCCTTACTGCCTGGCAGAGCAAACAGCTCTGTGGGTACTCCTGTGGTGCAAGGGACAATAGCCACAGGCTGCAACTTAACAGGTTCATATTAGATTGGAGAAAACAACCCAGCTCTTCAGCAAAAGAGTGCAGCCCTGGAAACAGACCACTGGGTGGTGGTGGGATCTCTGTCTAGAGAAATTTCCACGAGGGTTTTGGGTGGACTAAGGCAACCTGCCATGGCGTTAGCAACGGCTGTACTCTGTACAGAAGGTTGGTTATCAGAAGCTCCTTCCTCTTTGTGTTCCTGTCGTGGTGCTATGAAATCTTGCTTCCTTGGGGCTCACTGAGAGACCTAGCACTCATCTGTAAATGACTGCTTGGTTTAGAAACACCGATGCTGGAGGATGCAGATGAAGGTGGGATCAAGCTTTGGCACCTTGTAAAACCTACAGAAGAGCCAGAGCTCCCCAAGCATCGGCGAGGGAGCTTACGAGACCGGGAGCGAGCCAAGGCAATCCCAGAGATCTATCTCACGCGTCTGCTCTCCATGAAGGTGAGGAGAATCATGGAATGGTTTCAGTTGGAAGACATCTGGAAGATCATCTAGTTCCAGCCCCTTTGCCATGGAAAAGCCCCATCCAACTAGGCCTTGAACACTCCCAAGGATGGGGCACCCACAACTTCTGTGGACAGCTTGTTCCAATGCCTCACCACCCTCAGAGTAAAGAATTTCTTCCTGTATCTACTCTAAATTTATCCTGTCTCCATTTAAAGCTGTTACCCTCATTGTATCTCTGCACTCTCTGATAAGGAGTCCTTCTCCATCTTTCCTTAGGCCGTTTCAGTACTGGAAGGCTGCTATAAGGTCTCCCTGGAGCCTTCTCTTCTCCAGGCAGAACAAACCAAACTTTCTCAGCCTGTCCTCATAGAGAAGGTGTTCCAGCCCTCTGATCATCTTCATGGCCCTCCTCTGGACCTACTCCAGCATGTCCATGTCATTCTTATGCTGGGGGACTCCAAGCTCTACACAGCACTCCAGGAGTGGGGTGGAGGAGGAGAATCACCTCTCGAGCTGCAGGTCCTGCTGCTTCTAATGCAGCCCAGGATGCAATTGGCTTTTGGGGCTGCAAGTGCATGTTGCTGGCTTGTGTCCAACTTTTCAATTCACCAATACCCTCAAGTCCTTCCCTGAAGGGCTACTCTCAATCCACTCATTGCTCAGCCTGTGTTTGCACTTGGCATTGCCCCAGCTCATGTGCAGGACCTTGCATTTGACCTTGCTGAATTTTATGAGGTTCTCATGGGCCTACTTCTCAAGTTTGTCCAGGTCCCTCTGGATGGCATCCCTGAGTGGCATTTGAAACCCAAAACTCAGGGTAAAACACTATGTGGTGGTTCTGCTCTGTCACCACCACTCCTGAGGTGGTGTTGAGATGCATTTCTCCAGAGCTTAGGGAAGGTAATCCTTGCATATTAACCATTTTTTTGGACCCCTCTGGGATTGTACTCTGCCAAGCAGATTGCTGAAGATGCCAGAGTCTGCTCTTCTGAAGCCCAGGGTCCACTGCCCTAAGGAACTTGAATACCACCATTTCATGGTCACTGCAGCCAAGGCCACCCTCAAGCTTTACATTCCCCACCACTCCCATCTTGCTGGTGAGAACGAGGTGCAGCATAGCATCTCTCTTCGCTGGCTCCTGAATCACTTAGAGAAGGAAGTTACCATCAGGGTGTTCCAGGAACCTCTTGGAATTGCTTCTGCTCTGCTGTTCTTCTAACAGATACCAGGGTGGCTGAAGTCCCCATGAGAACTAGGAGTTGTGAACATCTGTCTATACAGGACTTTATCTGCTCCATCTTCCTGGTTGAGTGGCCTACAGTGGGCCATTCCTGAGGGGACAGGCTGGGCACTTTGCCAGGCAGTGCCTGTGTTCTTCCTACATTTACTGAACTTTTGCTTTCCTCTTCACTGTTTCAGTCTGGCTGAACCCACCTGCTGGCAGCCAGCAGTCCTGCTCCAGCAGGCAGTCTCTGTGTCTCATGCCATTCCATCATGGTGTAAGGCCTCTTCCCTGTAGCAATCTCCTTTACCTGCAGTGGCTCTGAGTACATTTGACTCCCCTCCAAGTTTTGCTTTCTTCATGATCTTCTCCCTTGCCCCTGTTCTGGAACCTGCTGGGGCTTTCTGCCTCCTATGCAATGGAGGAAAGATAGCTTTGAATCAGTGAGAAGGGAGGCTACTGAGCAGAAAAGAGAGTGACTGGCATTGGAATGGGCTACCCAGGGAGGTGGTGGAGTCACCATCCCTGGAGGTGTTCAAGCAAAGACTGGATGGGACACTTAGTGCCATGGTCTAGTTGATTGGCTAGGGCAGGGTGATAGGTTGGACTGGATGAGCTTGGAGGTCTCTTCCAACTTGTTTGATTTTATGATTCTATGATCTGCCTGAGACCTGGGCTCTCCTATCTTCTCTGCCTGTGCTGACGCTGTCCTGCTTGGTTCTTCCCAGGGCACTCTGCAGAAATTTGTGGATGACTTGTTCCAGGTGATCCTCAGTACCAATCGCCCTGTCCCTCTGGCAGTCAAATACTTCTTTGACCTCTTGGATGAGCAGGCAATGCACTATGGGATCGCAGACCCTGAGACCATTCATATCTGGAAGACAAACAGGTATGGTGCTCCTGCAGGCTCCAGAGGAGCTGAGCTAAGCTGTCTAGAGCTCATGCCTTTAAGTGGCAGCCACCTTTGCCTCTGAGTGGAGTGGAAGTCAGCAGAGCATGCTGTGAGAAGCTGGCTTTGCTGGGAGATGCAGTAGTGTGCAGAGCATCTGTCAGCACTGCAGTTGCTACCTTTGTTAATACCCTTTGCATGTCTGTCTTCTCTGCAGCCTGCCCCTGCGGTTCTGGATCAACATCATCAAGAATCCCCAGTTTGTTTTTGACGTGCAGACATCAGATAATGTAGATGCTGTGCTCCTCGTCATTGCACAGACCTTCATGGACTCCTGTACCATAGCTGACCACAAGTTAGGGCGGGTAAGTACAGAGGGAGAAGAGAGCAAGGTTGGCACAGGAAGGAGGTGACATTTACATGGCACCACTGGGACAGCAGGCCAGGCCCAGCCTTTCTCCTGTGTGCCACTGGAGAACGACAGGGACTCCTGGGAAGAGAGAAGGGAGGGGCTGGTGTTGTTCAGCATATAGAAGTGGTTGTTGGAGGCTGCTCTTTGTAGCTGCAGCTGCTCGGGGGCCAGAGCACAGCTCTAGGTGGCTGCGGCAGGCAGCATAAGTCACAGGATGCGCCGTGGGAGATTTCAAGTTGGCCTTCAGAAAAGCTTCTTACCACCACTATTTCCCCTGTGTCAAGAGCAGAAGAGTCTTGCAGAGGTCACCAGAGGATGGGATGGGCGGATCTCTAGAGGATTTCAGGAATCAGCTGTGCAAAGCCTTAGGCAATGTTATCTCACACTTGCCCAGCTCCGAGTGGAAGGCTACGCTAGGGATCTCAGAAGCCCCTTCACCACACAGCTGAGGGTTCCTCAGGCTGCATTACTAGAAGACAGCCTGGAATTTAAAGTGCCTCTCCATGCAGAGGACAAAAATTCCTGATCCTAACTGAATGACAGAAAACAGTGGTGATGGTGTTACCCGCTACGCTTAGTCAGCGGCATCGTGAAGGAGCTTTTTGTAATCGGTTCTGGGTTTGCATTTTCAAGGACTCTCCGATCAATAAGCTGCTCTATGCCCGGGACATTCCTCGCTACAAGCAGATGGTGGAAAGGTAAGCAACGAGCGTGAGGAGTCCCAGTTTAAGCGATGAAAAGGAGGCTAGGAGGAGCAAGACACTAACTGCCTGTGTACCACTCCGTAGGTATTACGCGGACATTCGTCAGACCATCTCTGCCAGTGACCAGGAGATGAACTCTGCCCTGGCTGAGCTATCGCGGGTAAATACAACTATTTCACAAGTCCCCTTGCCCCTCACCTCTGCATCTAAGAGAAAGTAATACTGAGTGTGCAGTTCTGATCAAGGCTGCTCTGCTTTGTGGCACTGCGGGGTGGCAAGGGTCTGCCCAGCCAGCACTGGAAAGGGTAGTCAAGGATTCAAAGCAAGTACCTGTGGTATTTTTGCCTCTGCCATTCCTTTTCCTGTTGTTTTGTGCAACAGGCACATCTCCTAATGAGTTGTGAGGACACACAATCGAGAAGATGATTGTTAGGTGTCATGATTTCATCTGCCTTCTTTTCTCCCATTCAGAATTACTCAGGTGATCTCAATTCCCTGGTGGCTTTACACGAACTGTACAAATACATCAATAAGTACTATGACCAGGTGAGTCTGTGTTGCTGGCAGGTATGAATGTGCCCTTCTCCTTCTACCATCCAACCAAAAGCCCTCCAAAAACTAATAATTAAGAACAGCTAGACTATGACAGTGCTGTGTGTGCTGTTCATCTGGGGTGCTTAACTTCCACATCTTACCTTCTTACCAAAGAGGAAAGGAGTAGATCATAAAAGAGGACTGAGTGGCTGGAGAGCAGCCAGGAAGAAAGGGATCTGGGGGTACTGGTAGATAGTAGACTGAAGATAAGCCAGCAGTGTGCCCAGGTGGCCAAGAGAGTCAGTGACATCCTGGCCTGGATCAGGAACAGTGTGGCCAGCAGGACAAGGGAGGTTATTCTGCCCATGTACTCAGCACTGCTCAGGCCACACCTTGAGTGCTGTGTCCGGTTCTGGGCTCTTCAATTCAAGAGAGATGTTGAGGTGCTGGAACATGTCCAGAGAAGGGTAATGAAGCTGGTGAAAGGCCTGGAGCACAGGCCTGGAGCACAGCCCTGTGGGGAGAGGCTGAGGGAGCTGGGGGTGTTTGGCCTAGAGAAGAGGAGGCTTGGGGGTGTCCTCATTGCTGTCTACAACTACCAGAAGGGAGGTTGTAGCCAGGTGGGGTTGGTCTCTTCTGCCAGGCAACCAGCAACAGAACAAGGGGACACAGTCTCAAGTTGTGCCAGGGGAGGTCTAGGCTGGATGTT
This sequence comes from Tricholaema leucomelas, assembly GCA_013400475.1. Classification (NCBI taxonomy): domain Eukaryota; kingdom Metazoa; phylum Chordata; class Aves; order Piciformes; family Lybiidae; genus Tricholaema lacrymosa; species Tricholaema leucomelas. The sequence continues at coordinate 5,230 of WAAF01002626.1, read as the reverse complement.
AGGAGGAAGTTGTTGGCAGAGAGAGTGATTTGCATTGGAAAGGGCTGCCCAGGGAGGTGGTGGAGTCACCATCCCTGGAGGTGTTCAAGAAAAGCCTGGGTGAGGCACTTAGTGCCATGGTCTAGTTGAGTGGACAGGGCTGGGTGCTAGGTTGGACTGGATGATCTTGGAGGTCTCTTCCAACCTGGCTGATTCTATGATCTCTAACTTGGAGGCTGTTGGAATTTCATGTACACTGTCCAAATGCTCTGCTTAAAATAAATGAGATGCAGTTAGTTCAGATTCATTTTCTGAAGATACCACTTTCAGGTGAGAAGCTTTAGCAGTCTTTTTGCACTGTGAGGTTTATTAAGTTATCTGGATTAATTTAGAATGTTTGGGTTAATTTGAGAGGAATCATTGCAAACCTGCTCTAGTCTGGAGCATGGTGGATACCAGTGTGGGGCTCTCCACTCTGCACAGTGGCCCTCCTGCTTGGCAGTGCTGTGTGCTGGAGAAAAGCTGCCACTGAGCTCTGTCTCGTTGCAGATCATCACCGCCTTGGAAGAAGACCCAACGGCCCAGAAGATGCAGCTCGGATATAGGCTACAACAGATTGCAGCAGCTGTGGAGAATAAAGTCACAGATTTGTGACAAGTGCAGACAGACTGCTCTGCCCTGGCTGAACAGGGACAGTGCTCATCCTAGCTAAACACAGGGTGTCCTGCTGCCGTTGGAACCAGCCTGGCCAAGGGCCCTGCGGGTGACGTGGACAGGGACGGCCAAAGCAGTACCAAGTACAAGCGTCCTTGCATCTCAGAGAATATTTTTTTACAGGTTGCTTTTTTCTTTTTTTTCCTCTTTTTTAAAAGCAAAACAAGACAGAAAACCACAAACTTTGGTTTTACTCTGGCAGACTGTCTGGAAGGGGACCGCACAGCTTCTGCCTACAGATGTTACATGAATGTGCCAAGTTTCCAGACGACGCTGTCTGAGAGCCAGGTGACAACACTGAGCACCATATCTGGGAGTCCCTGGCCTTGCATGGATGCCCTTGCCAGTGCTGGGAGACTTCCCCCATTGCAGCCACTCACTTCAGAGGGGATGCAGGAAGCTTTCTCCACACTGACAGCTGTGCTAACCTGTGTCCCCAACTATCAAGCACTCCTGCAGTATCCCACCTGAGAAACCTCCTTGCAGCAATCTTCCCACTGATTCCAGACGTTGGATGTTTAAAGGAGAGCATCCGATGGTAAAGGTCCTACTTGCTCCCCAGTATTCTGGTCCCTGACAGCATGTGCATGACACCTGCTTGGTGCTCACCAGCATGAGTGCTTGCCCAGGGCCTCACTGGTAATGGACAGTACCCTCTCACCCTTTCACTCAGGACAAATTCAGCATGCAGGAGTCGCTGCCTGGCTCGAGACCCATCTTCCTGGTTCCTCGTGGGCTGAAGTTGCCCTGTTCTTTGGAAAAGCACAACAAATGCCTTGTGCCACTTCCTCTTCCTCTAGTGTCTCGCTGTTCTGCTGCTCTGAACTGGACTTGTAAATACCCTCAGAAAGTTAATGTATTTAAATGCTAAAGGAGAATGTTTAATTTCTTGGCTTTGAGGCAAAGCTTTTCTTGGAGAAGTATCTCTGTGCACTTCTACTGACAAACGTCCGTCAGCACTGGAGCAAAGTTTTCTCCACTGCTTTGTCTGCAGGGATAAGTCGTGGATGTCCCTGTCATCATAGCAGCAGCTTGCTTCTCCCCACAGCTCAGGGCAAGGCTTAGCTCTGTGCTCTCCTCTTAGGCTTGCCTTATACCATACTCACAGTTTCACTTCCCAGACTCTCCTGTCGTGGCACATAGAAGGGTTATTTGGTGAGCTGTGAAATCGAGGAAGCCTCGAAGCACAACTGTGGTGTTCTTAAGGAGTGTCAGGTGTCCTGCAAATGGGAATGATTCAGGGGATGAAGGAGAAGCTGGAGCAGGCACAAGCACAGTTAGGTGCCAGCTGTCACTAGGCAGCTTCTTGCTGCTTCCTCCCTCCCCTTCTGGCCTTTGTGAACAGTGCTCTGCCCTGCTGTGACCCAATTCCTATTTGTAAGGGTCTCTTGCTTGTTCTCATCCCCTGCTGCTAATTCCCCACTGCTGTTCTACATGCCTGGGACAGGTAGATAGGTCTGACTCCTCTGTCACTTCCGTGAGGTGGTGACTGTCCCTGAGGAGGGACCGGAGCTGAAACAGGGCAGCATCATGTCCCTACCTCTCTACTCTGCATGTAGCAGCAGTTCCAGGCTTATTGGGGCAGCCCTGTGGCTTTGTGCCAGTGCTGCACAGTTGCAAAACTGTTCTCTGAGCAATATAACAGCAAACTAATGCTGGCATCTCTTCCCACAGCCAGCTCTCCCCTCTGACTCTCAGCAGTATTACCAGGTACTCTGTGTGTCTCCAGTATAACCAAGGTCCCTGTGCCACTTCCTGCTCCCATCCTGCTGTATGGAGCAGCTGGCTGCTGCTAGTCAGAAACAGAGTGGGCAGTTTGCATCTCTTTCCCTGGATGGGTACCTGACCACTCATTTCCACAAAACTTATGGGAACTTAGCTTCTCCAAAACCTCTGTCTCAACCAAATCTGATTAAATCAGCCTAAAAAAAGCTAGGTGGAGGAAGGACTGGCAGACAGCAAAAAGCAGATCCAGTGCACATTAGTAAAGCCCATTCCCTTAGGAACTGCAGGAGGCAATTCCTTGGTGTGAGGCAGGTGCAGGTATAGTGGCAGAGTAACATTGTTGATGGATGGACGTTCTGCTCTAGGCAGCAAGGTGTAGTTTATGTCCTCTCTGGCTCGCTGAGTGTCTGCCAGGAGTCAGAGACACTCTGCTATATTGATGGCTCTGCAGACTCTTCATGTCTGCCCCTCCTTTTGCAGACTTCTCTCTGCGCTTTCTCAGAGCAGGGTGGATTGGGGGTTAATTCCGAATCCACCTCACATCAGCTAAGGTAAGAGGACTTGGTGGCTCTCCTGGAATAGTCACAGGAGTCCAGGTGTCCTTGCCCACGCAGCTGACTTCAGCTGCAGGATAAGTGGCCTTCACGTCCTCCTCGCTTTTCAGTAGTGCTCCTGGATGTTGGAAATGATCTGCTTTGTCTGAGCATATCTGTGACAGTCTGCTTTTGTTAGAGCAATAATCAAGACTAAATGTAAGCTAAGTGTAAGTCGTTGACTTATTGAACACCTTGAGCTTGTCCTTGCGCAGCCAGACGGGAGGCACTGTCCAGCACAGGCACAATGAAGGTGGAAAGCTGGCAGTGCCCATCTCCTTCCATCTATCTCTCTCAATGTTCTAGATGCCAGCACCTTCCTCCCCTGCAGACACACACCGCAGGCCCCTCACTGGGATCAGCTCTGGGTGTTCAAACGTGGCCTCTCTTCTCTCCGTCCATGCCCCCCTCCTGTGGCAAAACCAATGACAGGGTCCTGTTGCATTTAAATTTGCACAAAACACGTTTTGCTAGGAAATTCCCTCTTGCAGGGGAGACTTATTTATTTGTTTCTCATGATCCTCCTAAGTTTCTTCCAGTCTCTGCCTGATTCCATAACCAGCTTGTCAGACACTCTGCAGGTGGACATTCCTTCTCAGGGATGAAGGATTGTCCCTGAATGTTCCTGTCTAGCAAGTTCTGTGGGCACCAGCTGAGAGTGCCCTGCCACAGCGACCTTTCCCCTTCTGCAAGAGACAAGTACAGTGAGGGGATAGTGCTGCTTTGGTTCTGTTCTCAGAAAGGTGATGTTCTTCAGTGGCAAGCATTGAGATTTACTCAGTGCTGGGGGCAGAAACAGAAACTTGCTTCCACCATGGTCTGGTGAAACACTGAGAACTGATCAGTATTAGGATAAATATCCATCAGAGTATTTGAATGTTGGCACAACTAAGAGTAGCTGGCACCCACGCCACGTCGATGCGAGACCGCTTGCTTTTCTCTGTCTGGTGGCAAATTTAGGCTGTACCTGAAAGGTTTTGGGGTCTGGTGGAGGTTTTTTTTTGTTTTGGAAGGGGGGGGGATGGGAGGTTGGTGGGTTTCTTTGTCTGTCTGTTTTGTTGGTCTTTTTTTGGATGAGAGTTTTTGTTTGTGCTTTCCCCCTCCCCCCCCCCCAGCAACGTTGTTTGCTTGGGCTTTTGTATTAGCGCAAACAGAGGGGGTTCGGATGCTGCTGCCTCGGTGGAATGCCATTTCTTTTCCAGGGTGTGCCCCAGCTGCAGCAAGATGCTGCTTTTTTGGTGCCTTTTCCATCACAATGATTCTTTTGGTTTCCAGAACACCCAGTGCATTCGCTCTCCTAGTCTTCTTCTTCGACCCTCAGTCCTGGTGACTCTGCCCTCTCTCAGCCTTGTGACCTGGTGTTCTCTTTGTCTGTTACAGTATGGCCTGACCTGCATTTTTTGCCCTGTCACACCTCTGAATTCTGCTCAGAGCACCTGAGGTACTGTCTTTCTCAAATTGGAATTAATAATTAATATAAAAACCTGGGGGGGGGGGGGGGGGAGAAATCTGAATTTTGTTACATAGTGTAATAACTGTTTGTAGATACTGTTCTGAGATGTAGGAATCTATTGGTGATATAAGAGGTTTTGTCTGTAAATAATCAGTTTAGAGTCCAAATGATTTTAATAAAGAGAATTCTTACACAATAATTCAATAAATTTTAATATACAACCTGCCTGTCACGCTTGCATTGCACGATGATGAAATGGCCCAGAGTCTATTTGCATCTTTTGCTTCCCAAGTGGGAACTTGGTATTCCTGAGCACCAGGAGTACTTGTGAGCTGTACCAGCAGCGTGGCACTTTTCCCCCACCTCTCCCCTCTCTGAGGTATCAGCTGCTGCCTTTCTTCGAGTTAACCTCCCAGGAGTGGCTCCCACATGGTGGCACTTACACTGTTCCCAGAGCAGGAGCAGGGACAGACAAGGAGCTGGGCTTGTGGCTGTGCAGGCTGGCAGGCAAGCATGTGGCATCTTACAGCTCTGGTGGTGTTTTTCCCACAGTGGGCAAGCGAGGAGGGGGCTGCTTAAAGTAGTTTATGTAGACCACTGTCATCCACCAGCATGAGGCAGAACAAATGTCCCTGAATTAGCAGAACAACTTAATTCTTAAACTAACTGCACAGTTCATGCCAGATGTAAAGCTGGATCTTGGCCTCTCTATTCTGTCTTTCCCTCCACCCCACTTCCTTTGCTTAGGAGAGTTTTGGATGCAGGC
>WAAF01002624.1:3517-16725 GCA_013400475.1 Tricholaema leucomelas | reverse complement strand
AAGCTGTAGGTGGGGAGAGTGAGGCTGGAGGTGAGGAGGAAGTTGTTGAGCAGGAGAGTGGTGAGAGGCTGGAATGGGTTGCCCAGGGAGGTGGTTGAGGCCCCATGGCTGGAGGTGTTTCAGGCCAGGCTGGCTGAGGCTGTGTGCAGCCTGCTCTAGGGTAGGGTGTCCCTGGGCATGGCAGGGGGTTGGAACTGGCTGCTCCTTGTGGTCCCTTCCAGCCCTGACTGATTCTGTGATCCCACAAAACAATTAGGTAGGACTGGAGGTATTTTAGCAGGTTGCTGTGTGTGCTACACATCCAGGGAGGTGCAGGGAGGAAAACTTTACACTAAAGAGTGCTTTGAGGGCAGTGGCTGCTGCTGGGGTGACTTGCCTGATTCCCGTCCTCCTCCCACTCCCTGGATGGAGGCTGACTTGCAACCAGCTGAGATTGTAGCTCATAAAAACTTCATCTCCCTGCTTTCAGCTACAGCAAATTGCTTTGGGAAATCCTTTTAGTGACAGGAAAGCTTGGACCTGGTGCACCTGGGGCTGTAAAATGCAGCAAATCAGTGTCCTGAAATATTTAATTGAGTTTGCCTTGGTGTCTTCCTTGGGTCTGCATTCAGCATTCACTGAGGTGGGGTTGGCTCTCTCCTTGCTAGCACACTCTGCACTGGAAACTAATTTCCACTCTTGTGGCAGGGGTTTCTTCTCATGGTGCTCTGATATCGATGGTGTTGCTAGGCAAGGCAGGTGGAGTGGCTCAGGTGAGACAAGGAGCAGCTTCAGAGCATGTAATAGAATCATAGAATCAGCCAAGGTTGGAAGGGACCACAAGGAGCAGCCAGTTCCAACCCCCCTGCCATGCCCAGGGACACCCTACCCTAGAGCAGGCTGCACACAGCCTCAGCCAGCCTGGCCTGAAACACCTCCAGCCATGGGGCCTCAACCACCTCCCTGGGCAACCCATTCCAGCCTCTCACCACTCTCCTGCTCAACAACTTCCTCCTCACCTCCAGCCTCACTCTCCCCACCTCCAGCTTTGCTCCATTCCCCCCACTCCTGGCACTCCCTCACAGCCTCAAAAGTCCCTCCCCAGCTTTTTTGTAGCCCCCTTCAGATCCTGGAAGGCCACAAGAAGGTCACCTGGGAGCCTCCTCTGCTCCAGCCTGCACAGCCCCAACTCTTTCAGTCTGTGCTCACAGCAGAGCTGCTGCAGCCCTCTCAGCATCCTCCTGGCCCTGCTCTGGACACTCTCCAGCATCTCCACAGCCCTCTTGTCCCAGGGGCTCCAGAGCTGGATGCAGTACTCCAGGTGGGGTCTCAGCAGAGCACAGCAGAGGGGGAGAATCACCTCCCTGGCCCTGCTGGCCACACTTCTGCTGCTGCAGCCCAGGCTCTGCTTGGCTTTCTGGGCTGCAAGTGCACACTGCTGGCTCCTGTTGAGCTTCTTGCCCACCAGCAAAGTGTGCACCCATGGGTACTGAGAGAACTGCCAGATCAGGTTGCCAAACCTCTCTCTAAAATGTTCCAAAACTTATGGCAGTCTCATGAAGTCCTCACTGACATAGTAGCTATGGTACCCAGGACAGATGCACCTCTGAAGTGAGTTCCTCATCCATCACCTGGGGTGGGACATTCTCCCCTGGACCCACACTGGCTTATAGAATTGCAGAGTCATAGAACTGTTTTGGTTGTCAAACACCTCAAAGATTGAGTCCAGATGGCAATCAAACACCATCATGGCTACTAAACCATGTCCCATACTGCCATGGCCACACTTTTTCCTGAACACTTCCAGGGATGGAGACTCCTCCACCTGCCTGGGCAGCCTGTGCCAATCCCTAACCACTCTTGCACCAAAGATATTTTTCCTAATTTCCTCCCCTGGCACAATTTCAGGTCATTTCCTCTTGTTCTATCACCTGATACTAAGGAGAAGAGACCAAAATCCATCTCACTGCAGCCTCCTCTCAGGGAGCTGTAGAGAGCAATGAGCTCTGCCCTCAGCCTCCTCTTCTCTCCACTAAACACCCCCAGATCCCTCAGCTGCTCCTCCCCAGCCCTGCTCTCCAGACCCTTCCCCACCTTTGTTGCTCTTCTCTGGATACACTTCAGCATCTCAATGTCCTTCCTGGAGTGAGTGCCGGGACCCAGGACTCAAGCTGTGTCCTCAAAAGTACCCAGCATAGGGGGACAGTCACTGCCCTGGTCCTGCTGGTCTCACTATTCCTGATGCAGGCCAGGAAAATGGCAGCTAAAAGCTGGGCTCACCCCTGCTGCAGCTGTCTGTGGTTCAGCCCTGGGTGAAAGCCCAGATCCTGTCACCCCTGGGAACAACACTGCCACGCTGGCACACATTGCACCTTTGTGTGCAGCACAGAGTGACTGTGCCTGAGGCCACCTTGCAGTCACTGCCCAGTGCTTCTCAGCATGTGTCCTTTCTGCCTGTGCAATACCAGCACCCAAGAGCAGAGGCTTTTTCATCTCAGGGCACTCAGCAAGCTGGACAAGTGCCCACATGTAAGGCAGCCTTGCTCTGTCACCTGTGTCAGGTTTCCTTCTGGCTTGGACAGATTCACTCTGACATGGAGCAAGAACTGGCTGAAGGGCCAGGCCCAGAGAGTGGTGGTGAATGGTGCCACATCCAGCTGGCAGCTGGCACTACTGGTGTGCCCCAGGGACCAGTGCTGAGCACAGTCCTGTTCAACATCTTTAGTGATGATCTGGAGCAGGAGATTGAGTCCAGCATCAGTAAGTTTGCTGCTTGGGGTTGTTGTGACCAAAGTGTAGAACTCTGCACTTGGCCTTGTTCAGTCTCATCCCATTGGCCTCTGCCCACCCATCCAGCCTGGCCAGGTCCCTCTGCAGGGCTCTGCTACCCTCCAACAGCTTGATGTCAGCTGCAAACTTCCTGATGCTGGACTCAATTCTCTGCTCCAGATCATCACTAAAGCTATTGAATAGGACTGTGCCCAGCACTGATCCCTGGGGCACACCACCAGTGTCAGCTGCCAACTGGATGTGGCACCATTCACCACCACTCTCTGAGCCCAGCCTTTCAGCCAGTTCTTGCCCCATACTGCTCAGTTATCCCTGGCTGCCCAAGGAGGCTGTGGCTGCTCCCTCCCTGGAGGTGTTCAGGGCCAGGTTGGATGAGGGCTTGAAGGACCTGCTCTAGTGGGAGGTGTCCCTGCCTATGGCAGGGGGTTGGAACTGGATGATCTCTGAGACTCCTTCCAACCTAAACCATTCCATGATTCTATGATCTATAGACACTGATCAGATCCCCTCTCAGCCTTCTCTTCTCCACACTAAACAGCCCCAGGGCTCTCAGTCTGTCTTTATAGGGCAGATGCTTAAATCCTCCATTTCTCTCTGTAGCCTCCAGTAGACTCTCTCCAGCAGGTCCCTGTCTCTCTTGAACTAGGAAGCTCAAAACTGGACACAGCATTCCAAGTGTGGTCTCAGCAGGGCAAAGCAGAGGGGGAGGCTCTGCTTGGCTTTCTGGGCTGCAAGTGCACACTGCTGGCTCCTGTTGAGCTTCTCCTCCAGCAGCACCCCCAAGTCCCTCTCCTCAGGGCTGCTCTCCAGCCACTCACTGCACAAGCACTCAGTCATGCAGAGCGAGAGAGGGGCCAGAGGCTCTGCAGCACCTTCAAAAGGCACTGAGAGGCTGAAGAAAAGATGCCTTTAATTGCTTTACAAATCATTAGTCCATTGTCCTTGGGCAAATGCTAGGTTAGGAGATGCCTCACACAACCAAACAGATCTCTTCCTTCTTAAAACAAAGGTTGGTTTAAGCTTATCAAGAAAATTAATTGCACTTGCAATGTACCATGGAAAAAATGCTTTTGCTCTATCCTGAAGACAGATGTGAGGCTGTAACTCTCCTTCTGGATACCAGAATAAGTCCTTTGCCAGGGTAGTAATTATCTCAGCATCTGTCTCTTCCCTCCTCTGCTCTGAGAGACTCAAAAAGCCTCTGACAAGGTTTTGCAGATCAGCAAACACGAGGGAATTTTCAGCCTCTCTCCCTAGGGCCCAACATTTACCTTCTCACCTTCCTGTAGGCTCCCTCCCTTTTGTTTGTCCAGAAAGAGGAGCCACAGAGGGGTCCCCTGCTCGTGGTTGAGCTGTGTTACCCCCTCACTGGTAGCCCCAGAAAGAAGAAGCTGCTTGTGAGACAGCCTTTGCCACCCCTGCACAGCTTGGCTGGGACATCACAGCTGCAGCAAGGGCTCCAGCCCCGCATGGCTCACACACAAGCGCTGGTGGAAGAGATGTCCACATGGCTCCTCTGGAGCCAGGGAAAGCCACACCACCCTGCCCAGGAGAGGCAGAACACAAGTCCTCACCATGATTTGCTTTAGCAGAGTCATACCCAAGGTCTTTTGAGAAATTAAGCAGTAAGTTTGCAGATGACACCAAGCTAGGAGCAGCTGTGGAGCTGTTGGAGGGTAGCAGAGTCCTGTAGAGGGACCTGGCCAGGCTGGATGGGTGGGCAGAGGCCAAGGGGATGAGACTGAACAAGGCCAAGTGCAGGGTTCTGCACTTGGGCCACAACAACCCCAAGCAACACTACAGGCTGGGGACAGAGTGGCTGAGAGCAGCCAGGCAGAGAGGGAGCTGGGGGTGCTGGGAGAGAGGAGCTGAAGAGGAGGCAGCAGTGCCCAGGTGGGCAGCAGAGCCAATGGCATCCTGGGCTGGCTCAGGAGCAGTGTGGGCAGCAGGACAAGGGAGGTTCTTCTGCCCCTGTGCTCAGCACTGCTCAGGCCACCCCTGGAGTGCTGTGTCCAGTTCTGGGCTCCTCCATTGCAGAGAGATGTTGAGGTGCTGGAAGGTGTTGAGAGAAGGGCAGCAAGGCTGGGGAGGGGCCTGGAGCACAGCCCTGTGAGGAGAGGCTGAGGGAGCTGGGGGTGTGCAGCCTGCAGCAGAGGAGGCTCAGGGCAGAGCTCATTGCTGTCTGCAGCTCCCTGCAGGGAGGCTGTAGCCAGCTGGGGTTGGGCTCTGCTGCCAGGCAAGCAGCGACAGAAGAAGGGGACACAGCCTCAAGCTGTCTAGGCTGGATGTGAGGAGGAAGTTCCTGGCAGAGAGAGTGATTGGCATTGGAATGGGCTGCCCAGGGAGATGGTGGAGGTGTTGAAGCCAAGCCTGGCTGGGGCACTTAGTGCCATGGTCTGGTTGGTTGGGCAGGGCTGGGTGCTAGGTTGGGCTGGCTGAGCTTGGAGCTCTCTTCCAACCTGCTTGAGTCTATGATTCTATGATAATCAACACCAGCCCTTCTCTGAAGTGCTCTTCTACAGCTCCTCAGCTGCCTGGTGCAGATGCAGACAACCTTGCCACTGGTGCCTTCAGCTGACATCATGTCCCTGCTCACCTGAAGGCTAAAATGCAGGGTCCTTGGACACAAAGAAGCTCATTTCTGTCTCCTTCTCCTCCACCAGTGCCTTGCACTCTCTATCCCATCTCTCAGAGGCCCACATCATAGAACCACAGAACCACTGAGATTGCAAGGGGTCTCTGAGACCATCATGAGGAAGGTATTGCAGCACTGCCCTGTGAGGAGAGGCTGAGGGACCTGGGGCTGTTTGACCTGGTGAAGAGAAGACTGAGAGGGGACCTGATCAATGTCTATAAATATCTGAGGGCTGGGGGTCAATAGGCAGGGGAAAAACTCTGCTCAGTTGTGCCCTGGGATAGGACAAGGGCAATGGATGTAAACTACAGCAGAGGAAGTTCCACCTCAACATGAGGAAGAACTTCTTTCCTGTAAGGGTCATGGAGCACTGGCACAGGCTGCCCAGAGAGGTTGTGGAGTCTCCTTCTCTGAAGCCTTTCCAGCCCTGTCTGGATGTGTTCCTGTGTGATCTGTGCTAGATTCTATGATCCTCCTCTTGCCAGGGGGCTTGGACTGGATGATCTCTGGAAGTCCCTTCCAACCCCTAACATCTTGTGAGCCTGTGATGTCCTCTCAGGGCACCTTCCAGCTTCTGTACCAGATCCCAGGGGTAGATAATCCCCACTGCTCAGTCTGTGCTCCATGGGAACACATCTAAATCTGTGAGCACTCCTTTCCCCTTGGTGGCTCACTGCTGCTTGTGCCCACACAAAGGAACCAAAGCCCTCAGTGCTCAGGAGCTGCCCCTTTCTCTACCCACACCAGCAGCCCTTCCAGCCCTCAGTGCTCAGGAGCTGCCCCTTTCTCTACCCACACCAGCAGCCCTTCCAGCCCTCAGTGCTCAGGAGCTGTCCCTTTCTCTACCCACACCAGCAGCCCTTCCAGCCCTCAGTGCTCAGGAGCTGCCCCTTTCTCTACCCACACCAGCAGCCCTTCCAGCCCTCAGTGCTCAGGAGCTGCCCCTTTCTCTACCCACACCAGCAGCCCTTCCAGCCCTCAGTGCTCAGGAACTGCCCCTTTCTCTACCCACACCAGCAGCCCTTCCACGCCTCTGGCTGAGGCCGCTTTGGCGCAGCCTTGTGATGTGCCCCTTGTGCTCCTTGCAGTCAAGTTCTGTGCTCGAGGGCTGGCTTTAGCCTCTGTTTTGTTCCTGAGCTGACTGAGTTGGATCCCATTTTTCTTGGCTACCATCATGGCACATGCTCTTTGCAGGCACCTTGCTTCTCCCAAGCCCAGCTGGAGAGCATCGCCCTGCACGTCGCCAGCTCCCCCTCGATTGTTTTGTCCTGTGAACAAATTGCATTGCTGGTCTGTGCCTTCAGCCTTCCAGCTTATTGATTATTCCAATTAATTAAACTGATTGCAGTATTGACTCCAAAGGCAGTCTATATTTTGCAACCCAAATGGCTTCCATTTAACTACTGGTTCCCATCGATATCACAGCCAGTTCTCTCTCCACTCAGGCAGCTCCATCCATACACCAGCCAATACCCACCTAATGACCTTCCAGAGCAGCCCTTTGCAGTTCCTCTGCTCCAAACCCTTCTCAACAGTTTTCTAGGCCAGGATCACTTTCTCTTATGTTCCTAGCAAAAAGGAAAGGGAGACAGTGCAGGCCACACAAAGAGTGGAAATAGGGAGATAATCATGACTGGGAAGAGGGAAACCATTCCCTGTATGGACAGCAGCAATCAAAGGCAGCACTTGTGACTGTGCTCCAGCTTGGCAGGGACCAGCTCCCTCTCCAGGCGAGCACTCAGCTCTCTGCAGATGCCACCTTGCCCATGCTGACTGTGCTCCAGCTTCTCAGGGACCAGCTATCTCTCTCCAGGCACGCACTCCGCTCTCTGCAGATGCCACCTTGCCCATGCTGACTGTGCTCCAGCTTCTCAGGGACCAGCTATCTCTCTCCAGGCACGCACTCCGCTCTCTGCAGATGCCACCTTGCCCATGCTGACTGTGCTCCAGCTTCTCAGGGACCAGCTATCTCTCTCCAGGCACGCACTCCGCTCTCTGCAGATGCCACCTTGCCCATGCTGACTGTGCTCCAGCTTCTCAGGGACCAGCTATCTCTCTCCAGGCACGCACTCCGCTCTCTGCAGATGCCACCTTGCCCATGCTGACTGTGCTCCAGCTTCTCAGGGACCAGCTATCTCTCTCCAGGCACGCACTCCGCTCTCTGCAGATGCCACCTTGCCCATGCTGACTGTGCTCCAGCTTCTCAGGGACCAGCTATCTCTCTCCAGGCACGCACTCCGCTCTCTGCAGATGCCACCTTGCCCATGATGACGGTGCTCCAGCTTCCCAGGGGCCAGTTCTCTATTCCAGGCGTGCACCCAGCTCTCTGCAGGTGCCACCTTGCCCATGATGCCTGTGCTCCAGCTTCCCAGGGGCCAGTTCTCTATTCCAGGCGTGCACCCAGCTCTCTGCAGGTGCCACCTTGCCCATGATGCCTGTGCTCCAGCTTCCCAGGGGCCAGTTCTCTATTCCAGGCGTGCACCCAGCTCTCTGCAGGTGCCACCTTGCCCATGATGCCTGTGCTCCAGCTTCCCAGGGGCCAGTTCTCTATTCCAGGCGTGCACCCAGCTCTCTGCAGGTGCCACCTTGCCCATGATGCCTGTGCTCCAGCTTCCCCAGTCAGAGCTCCTTGTTCCAGCTCTCTGGAGATGCCACACTTGCCTCTCCTCAGAGGATAAGACAATATCTGCCCTCTCCAATTGCACTGATGTTTACTGCAATCACCATGCTCGTGTCGGGCAGAGGTGCCAGTCTGAATCTGCACAACTCCCAGGAGTCTGCTGCACCTCTCTTTCCCCTCCCCCATGACTTCAAGACAGCCTCTCTGCCTGTTTCCAGTTTATCATGAGCCTGTGTCTTGGGACTGATGCTGCAATGTCTATTAATTTCTCATTGCTCTGAGTTTCAAGTGAAGACCCTCTTGTAACCCACTCATAACCTTCATGGGAGAGTGGAGTATCCTTGCCAATTATCTCAGAGATAGCTTCATAAACTCATTCCCTCCAAATGTATTTTACAGCAGAAATAACTCAGATGAGCAAAGATTCACCTTCCTTTCAGCAATGTCACCAGAGTCACTGCAGATTCAGAGCTGAAACACTAGCAGGAGTTGTCTAGAACCACAGGAGCTTCCTCCTTGCTTCTTGTTTTCCCTCTGCCATCCCTCCCGGCAGTCAGAGCTCCCAGCCACATCTTGAGCAGAAGAATCTGCATGTCCAAGCCCTCATGCCCTTTGACATAGTCAATTTGTCCTCACCTCCCTTCGAAGCAAGGATAAATAGGAGGCTTCTTCATTATCTTCCAAGTGAGATGTGAAACCGAGGTCTTGACCACGTGTGATCATTAGAAAGCTCCCATGGCACTTCTTAAAGGAGCAAGACCATTAGCCCTGATATCCTGGCAGGACTCCACTTTGGGTAATTAGAGTGATTTGACATTGGAATGGGCTGCCCAGGGAGGTGGTGAAAGGCCTGGAACACAAACCCTATAAGGAGAGGCTGAGGGAGCTGGGGGTGTGCAGCCTGCAGAAGAGGAGGCTCATGGCAGAGCTCATTGCTGTCTGCAGCTCCCTGCAGGGAGGCTGTAGCCAGCTGGGGTTGGGCTCTGCTGCCAGGCAAGCATCAGCAGAAGAAGGGGACACAGCCTCAAGCTGTGGCAGGGCAGGTCTAGGCTGGATGTGAGGAGGAAGTTGCTGGCAGAGAGAGTGATTGGCATTGGAATGGGCTGCCCAGGGAGGTGGTGGAGTGGCCGTGGCTGGAGGTGTTGAAGCCAAGCCTGGCTGGGGCACTTAGTGCCATGGTCTGGTTGGTTGGGCAGGGCTGGGTGCTAGGTTGGGCTGGCTGAGCCTGGAGCTCTCTTCCAACCTGCTTCATTCTATGCTTCTCTGATTCTATGCTGTCCCTGGAAGTGTTGAAGCCAGGCCTGGACGGGGCACTTAGTGCCATGGTCTGGTTGATTGGCCAGGGCTGTGTGCTACTTTGGGCTGTATGAGCTTGGAGGTCTCTTCCAACCTCCTTGATTCTGTGATTCTATGCATGTGGCCTGCTTTTGTAGCTTCAAAGGGATGATGACACTTCTGCCCCTTCCTGTCTCAGGGCAGCAGGGCCTCTGTCCCACTCCCCATCCACATCTTGGGGGTTCCTCTGTGAGGAGGGCAGGTTGCACTTGGACTTACTTGGCCCAGGCAGCCTCTAGGAGAAACAAATCAGGGGCTGCTTCTTCCCAACCCCACTTGCTTATTCAGATCCCTAGAAAGGGTTTTGTCTCCACGCCAGAAGCCTCCAGCCTGTGTGCTGGCTGCATCCCCACTCACTGTTGCTTGCTGGGCAATTTGCTGGTGCCTCACTGCATTGACTTGCTCCTGGATGTGTGTCTGCTGTAAAAGTCTCCTGACACCCAGTCTTGTTTTTCCATTCAGCCCACGAGCACTCATGTTCACGTGGGGTTGAGTAGCAGCTGCCTCTCTGCTCTTGCACTTTGTTTTTTTGCTCTGAGCTTTTACAGCCATGCAATCAACCACAATAACCTGCCCATCTGCTCCAGGTGGAGGAGGATGAATCTTGCCTGACCTTTTGCATGTTTGCTCCTTTGCAGCTCTGTCTAGGAAAGGGTTTTCTGCTCTCTGTAACCTTTTGAAAAGCCATCTGCATTAGGTTACAGAATTAACCAGCTTGGGAAAGACCTCTGAGATCATCGTGTCCAGCCTAGCACCTAACACCTTCTAATTAACTAACCCATGGCACCAAGTGCCTCACCCAGCCTCCTTTTACACACCTCCAGGCACGGCCACTCCACCACCTCCCTGGGCAGCCCATTCCAATGCCAATCACTCTCTCTGCCAACAACTTCTCTCTAACATTCAGCCTGAACATGCCCTGGCACAGTTTGAGCCTGTGCCCTCTTCTTCTGTCACTGGGTCCTAGGAGAACACTTCTAGATGCAAATTATGGGTCAGGATCCAACGCCCAGAGAAGTCAGTGGAACTATTTCCAGTGAGTGTGCTCAGGTGGACAGGAAGGCCAACAGGATCCTGCTATGGATCAGAAATGGGGTGGTAGCAGGAGTAAGGAGGTTATTGCTGCCTGTACTCAGCATTACTGAGGCCACACCTCAAGTACTGTGTCTAGCTTTGGGCACCGCAGTACAAGAAGGACATTGAGATGCTGGAGCAGGTTTAGGGGAGGGCAGCAAAGCTGGGGAGGAATTTGGAGAGCAGGGCTGGTGAGGAGAGGCTGAGGGAGCTGGGATTGTTTATCCCGATTAAGAGAAAGCTGAGAGGAGACCTGAGAGATGCTGAGGTGCTGGAAGGTGTTTGGAGAAGGGCAGCAAGGCTGGGGAGGGGCCTGGATCACAGCCCTGTGAGGAGAGGCTGAGGGAGCTGGGGGGGTGCAGCCTGCAGCAGAGGAGGCTCAGGGCAGAGCTCATTGCTGTCTGCAGCTGCCTGCAGGGAGGCTGTAGCCAGCTGGGGTTTGGCTCNGTGAACGCAGACTGAGCCCCAGTGGGCTCTCCAAATCAGTGCTGATCAAGACACGAGTTTGAGGAAGGGTTGGTTGGGGTTTTTTTGTCTACTAAAAGTAATTACAGCATTTTCTAGAGAAAACATCCAACTCCCTGCATAATAAGCAGTGTTAAATGATGGAGAGGCAGTGGGAGCTAGCAGCCCAGAGCCTCCACTGCTCTTCTGCCCTTGGAGTTGTTGGATGAGCAGCTTTGCTGCACTACAGCTGCTGCACAGATGTGCTGCTGCTGTGGCCACAGGGCAAAGCTTGGAGCTGTGGATCTGCTGCCCTCTGGACATGCTGGGAAGCCACCCAACTCTTTTAGACTCTCCCAATTCTCCTTTCAAATCCAGAGTTTTGGTCTGACTTCATTTGGTCAGAGACTGGCTTCATTGTCTGTGTTTGCCTGCTTGGCTGGCTCAGAGTGTTTCATTTCTGTTGCTCCTTTGGTGTCTCTTTGAAGTTTGATTAGAGCAAATATGCAAACTGCCTTTCCTAGTGGGAAATTCCTTCTGCAAACATGTGAGTGCCAGCCTGGCTCTGGAGAGGCCAACTCAGCTTGCCCTGGGGAGTAGGCGTGGGGCTCCCTGTGAAGCCATGCTCCAGCCAGGCTCCTCACTGCCATTCCCATCAGCATCATGTGTGGAGTCTCATGCTGAGCAGCCTGCACCACGCAGGTCTTCCCTAACAGCATCATCTTTGCTGCTGAGTGAGGCAGGGACAAGCTGTGGCTGTTCTGGCACACAGGAGGGTGCAGGATTGGCACCCAGGAGCCAGGGCAGAGTAGAGCTCACAGATTCACAGATTGAACCAGATGGGAAGTGTCTTTCAAAGGTCATCCAACACCCTTGGAGGCAGGAGGGACATCTCCAGCAGGCTGCCCAAGGCCACATCAGGTCTCATCTTGAATGTCTCCAAGGATGGGGCCTCAACCACATCCCTGGGCAACCTGTTCCAGTATTTTACCACTCTCATGGTACACAACTTCACAGAATCATAGAATCAAGGAGGTTGGAAGAGAGCTCCAAGCTCAGCCAGCCCAACCTAGCACCCAGCCCTGCCCAACCAACCAGACCATGGCACTAAGTGCCCCAGCCAGGCTTGGCTTCAACACCTCCAGCCACGGCCACTCCACCACCTCCCTGGGCAGCCCATTCCAATGCCAATCACTCTCTCTGCCAGCAACTTCCTCCTCACATCCAGCCTAGACCTGCCCTGGCACAGCTTGAGGCTGTGTCCCCTTCTTCTGTTGCTGCTTGCCTGGCAGCAGAGCCCAACCCCACCTGGCTACAGCCTCCCTGCAGGGAGCTGCAGACAGCAATGAGCTCTGCCCTGAGCCTCCTCTGCTGCAGGCTGCACACCCCCAGCTCCCTCAGCCTCTCCTCACAGGGCTCTGCTCCAGGCCCCTCCCCAGCCTTGCTGCCCTTCTCTCAACACCTTCCAGCACCTCAACATCTCTCTTCAATCCAGGAGCCCAGAACTGGACACAGCACTCAAGGGGTGGCCTGAGCAGTGCTGAGCACAGGGACAGAATAATCTCCCTTGTCCCGCTGGCCACACTGCTCCTGAGCCAGCCCAGGATGCCATTTGCTCTCCTGCCCACCTGGGCACACTGCTGCCTCATTTTCAGCTACCAGTACCCCCAGGTCCCTTTCTTCTTGGCTGCTCTTCAGCCACTTCCACCTGATGCCCAACCTAACTCTGCCCTTTTCCAGTTTCAAACCCTTGCCCTTGTTCTATCCCCACAGGCCCTTATCAACAGTCCCTCCCCAGCCTTCCTGTAGGTCCCCTTCAGATATTGAAATGCAGCTCTAAGGTCTCCCTGGAGCCTTCTCTTCTCCCAGCTGAACAGCCCCTATTCTTTTAACCTAGGAGAGCTGCTGCAGCCCTCCTTGGCTCAGAGCTGGCACAGGGTGCAGAGTTCTGGGGCAGGCTGATGAGGAGCAGCACAGAGCAGTGTGGCTGCATTCCTGCAGGACCTGAGCCAGTATTTCTGCTTGGGGCTGCTTCTCCCTGCCTGTTCCATGCACCCAGAGTCTGCAACCCAGGCATCCACCAAGAGGATGAGCATGCAAAGTCAAAGGGTATCCTTCACTGGGCTTCGGAAGCTGCTGCTCACGCTGGGCACCCTGCTGCAACCCTGGAGCAGCTGAGTGCTGTGACAGAGAACTTGCAGAAACAAAAGAGACCCAGAATCACAGAATCAGTCAGGCTTGGAAGGGACCACAAGGAGCAGCCAGTTCCAACTCCCCTGCCATGCCCAGGGACACCCTACCCTAGAGCAGGCTGCACACAGCCTCAGCCAG
>WAAF01002620.1:0-13471 GCA_013400475.1 Tricholaema leucomelas | reverse complement strand
CTCCACCATGCAGATCATATCCCATGCCATAGGGACATGCCCCTGGCCGGCCTGGGCACAGCAGTGCAGGAGCCTGTGTTGGGGAGCAGGAGCCACTCACCTTGACAGAGGGCTTGGTCTCCTCTGGCACCAAGAGCCTGTCCTGCTTGGCTACAGCAGACCTTCTGCGGCAGCTCTGCCTCCTGTGGGAGTGGGAGAGACTCCTTTGGTGTGCACCCAGGGGAGAGAGCAGACAACAGCCCTCAGGCTGAGCTCCTCCTGCCCTTCTCCAAAGCCAAACCTTCCTCCTGCTCTTCACAATCCCCTGCATCACCTGTGGCTATAGCTTATTGACAGAAGGGCTCTGCCACCAGCTTCAGGAGGTTCATCAGGAGGATTCTGGGGCACCTTTCTACCCCATACTCACAAGCCACTTGCACAGGCAGGCAATAACCCAGGTGACACAGGACATGGCCTTGTTTGCTTGGAAGAGGCATTTAAAATCAAGTCCAACCCTGAAGCCAGCACTGCCAGCTCACTGCTGTCTGCTCGGCACTATGTATTGGTGGCTTTGAAAGCCCTCCAAGGACAGGGACTCCACCACTACCCTGGGCAGCCTGGGCCAGGCCCTGACAGCCCTCAAGGGGAAGAATTTGTTCCTCCTGTCCAACCTAAACCTCCCCTGGCACAACTTGAGGCTTTTTCCTCTGCTCCTATCGCTTGTTCCTTGGGAGAAAAGACCAAGTCCCACCCAGCTGCAGCCTCCCTTCAGGCAGTTGTAGAGAGCCAGGAGGGCTCCCCTTAGCCTCATCTTCTCCAGGCTGAAAAAGGCCACAGACCCTCTGCTCTAGGCCCCTCAGCAGCTTTGCTGCCCTTCTCTGGCCATGCTCCAGCACCTCGATGGCCTTGGAGCGAGGGGCCCAAGCTGAGCCCAGAAGTCACGGTGCAGCCTGGCTGTGTGTCCTGGCTGCCTGCCACACACCAGCCATGCTGTGAGGCCTCCCCTCAAGCAGCAAGGCTGCTGCAGGTCTCTCTCACCTTTTCTTGGGCACCTCAGCTGCACCCTGCTCTGCTTTGAAGATGAAGAACTCAAAGGGCAAAGGGCCTCTGTTCTCCAACAGGAAGCTGCAGGATCTGTTGGTGCCGCTGACCATGGCCCCGCAGTTGAGGAGGGCATCAGGGCTGATGCTGTATTGGCTGAACACAGCCTTGGCTGACAGCCTCACTGGGATGGTGGCCACAGGCTCAGCTCCCGCACGCAGGCTGGGCTCCAGCACCTGCAACCAGGACAAGGCTTGGCACCTCCAGCAGAGACCAGCCCCTGCCTCTGTCCTCTGACCACAGCCCAGTTACCCATCAGCTCTGAAGGCCCCCTCCACAGCTGCATTTTCAGCCTCTCTTACAATTATGCAATGCCTTGGCTTGGCACAGTCATTTGTTTAAACTCCCTGCACTAGGCAGGAACATCTGAGAGCTTCAGAGCCCCAAATGAACTGACTTGGAATGCTTCCACAGTTGGGGCAACTACCACCTGCCTGGCCAGCCTGGGCCAGGGTCCCACCACTCTCGGTGTCAAACAGTTCTCCCTTCACTCTGAATCTCCTTCTTCAGTTTCAAACCATCAGCCTTTGTTCTGTCACAAGAGGCCCTGATCAAAACTCTGTGCCCAGCTTTCTCACTGGCCCCTTCAAGCACTGCTTCTGAAAGCCTTTGCTGTATCCAGAGAAGGTTTCCCAGCTAAAGCTTTCCTGCCAGCAAAGCCCTGTCCCCCTGACACCCTCAGCCCAGGGGTGCTTACCCCGCCTGCCTCAGGCAGCTCACCTGGCACAGCAGGATGGGTTCGTCCTCAATTGTGATTTCCCTCTGAGGCTGGAAGAGCAGCTGCACACCGACATCCTTCTGAGAGGCAGGCAGCAGCCCCCGCTGTGGCTGCACAGTGAAGTGGGAGGTCAGGTCGCTGATGCTGGGGTCTGTGGGGCGCAGCTTGAACCTGGGCAGGGAAGGAAGGAGGCAGGAAGGGAGAAGACCTCTGTGGTGAGCAGCGCAGGTACCAGCAGTACGGCCAGCACTGTGCATGGCACCAACAACAAACAGCAAAAGCAAAGAGGCCAGCTGTGCTTGGGAGCCCCAGGGCCTGGCAGAGCCAGGCACTGCTGAGTGCTGGCAGCTCCCCTCCACCCCCATGATTTTCCTTCCTTCTCTAAAGAGTCTCCTGAAGAGAAAGGACTTGGCCCTGGAAGGACCAAAAGAGCTCAGCAGGGAGTGGCCCCAACTTCGAGCTCACAAAATCCCAGCATGGTGGCAGTTGGAAGGGGCCTCTGGGGACCATCCAGTGAGACCCCCGTGCTAAAGCAGGGCACCCATGGCAGCTTGCCCAGGATCCCAGTGCCCAGAGGCTTTGGAAGTTCTGCAGAGAAGGAGACTCCACAATCTCTCTGGGCAGCCTGCTCCAAGCCTCCAGCGTGCTAACACCAAACAGGTTTCTATTTATGGTCACATGCAACCTCCTGGGGGCTGCTTCCACTGCCCCTTGTCCTGTCCCTGGGCACCACTGACAAGAGCCTGGCCTCGGCCTTTTTTCCTCCCACAGGTCCTTTAGCTCTTGCATTGATCAGATCCCCTCTCTCTGGGGCTGCTCTTCTCCAGGCTCAACAGCTGCAGGGCTCTCAGCCTTTGCTCCTCCCAGAGAAGGTCCAGGCCCCTCGGCAGCTTTGCAGCCTCTCTGGGACCCTCCCCAGCAGTTCTCTGTCTCTCTTGCACTCTGGGGAGCCCCAAAACTGGAGCCGAGACTCCAGATGTGGTCTCTCTAGGGCAGAGGAAAGGCAGAGAAGATCCCTCGACCTGCTGGCCACACTCTTCTCCCTGCACCCCAGTGCCCAGTGACTCTCCTGCTGCCCGCTGAGCTCTGAAGAACTGCTGGGCTGTGGCTGGATTCTCCACGGCAATGGAGACTGCAGCTCAGAACAGGCCCAGTGCTCACACTCCCCACGAGGCAGCCAGCTGGACCAACCTGTATGCAATCTTGTACCGCCCTTGGTTCTTCAGGGACAGCACTTGCTTGGCAGCCCCCAGGACCCTCACAACTCCGAAGTCCACGCAGCCAGGTGCACCTGCAGGACACCCACGGAGCCAGGGAAGGAATGGGGAGGGTGTTGGAGCTGCTGCAGACTGCACCCAGTTAGGAGACAGAGCTCTGCAGATCTCAGGTGGGACAAAGCCCTGCTCAGCAAGTTTCCAGCCTTGCAAGTTTCCTCTGCCTCCTTTGCTGCCCTTTCTCTCCTTACTCAGAGAGGATCTGCAGGGCTTAGCAGCCAAGGAGTTCAGTCTCCACCTCCTTGCTTCCACACACAGATTCAATCACTTGCTCTACTGTGCTGAGCCTTCAGGAGCTGCCAGCAGCTTGTTCACATCCCTGGGCTTTCAAAGCCCCCAGAGCAAACCAATGTGAAGGTGCACACTTCAAGGTGCAGAGATGAGTGGGACAGGGATCTGGGTGATCTGAGAGTGCAGCACTCCACACGGCTGGCAAGATTCTTGTGTCATGGATGTGTGCTAGGTCTGCACTGCTGTCTCATCCCATCCCATCTCATCCCATCCTGTTGTCCACTTGCCAAGGCAATGCAATCCACCTGAACTACTCTGCTCTGGGGGCATCCACTGACCTCCAGGAATGGTGATGTCCAGAGCAACTTCATAAGCCTCAGCAGAGACTTCGACATTCTCAATCTGCACCACGCCCTGGACATCTTCTGCATCCGAAACCTGAGGCAGCAAGAAACAAACCCTGCTCAAGTCACTCTCCTCAGTGTTTCTGGTGGACAAGGCAGGAGCAGTTCTTGTCTCTTCCCAGCTGTATGTAAAGCACCCTGGCAGGCACCCACAAGAATCTGAAGGTGTCCCAGAGCAGGTGGCAGTGACACCCAACTCTCTTGCAGCATCCTCACTGCAATGCAGCCTCGAAAGCACAGGGAACAAAACCCCGGGAGAGATGTTTTCGTTCTGCCTTAAGAGCCTGAGAAGAAGACTCTACAACCTCTCTTGGCAGCCTGCTACAGGGCGCCAGCAGCCTGATCCCAAAGATTTGGGAACCTCCTGGGTTCTGCTTTCTGCCTCTTCCCCCTTGTCTTGTTGCTGGACACTACTGCCAAGAGCCTGGCCCCATCCTCTTGCGCTCACCCTTCAGCTCTTGCTCAGCACCAAGAGAGCTCTAAGCATCGTCCTCCAGGGAGGCTCTCTGGGTGCTAAAGGCCCGGACAATGTGGGGACAAAGGAAACTCTTGAGGGCTCCTCCTCTGGCCCTCTCTACCTTCAGGCACAGCCTCCAACGCCCAGGGCACAGGGCTGAGCACTCTGCCCAGGTCTTCCAGGGAGGGCCCTGGCCCCTCACCTCTATGCGGATCATCTTCTCGACGCTGAGAGGCTTGGTGGGCCTGAAGCACAGCTGCAGACTAAACTCCGTGTTGGGCCCGATCATGCCCTGGCGCTGGCACACAGAGAAGCCCTCTCCCAGGCTCTCCAGGCCGCCGAGCCGCCAGGCCACAGGCAGGGGGCAGCTGTTGCGCAGCACCAGGCTCCTGCTGTGCTCCCTGCAGAGACACCAAGGCGCTCAGTGCCAGCTGTTTGACAGGCACACCAGCAGCCATGCCACCTGGAGCAGCTCTAGCCACGGCTCTGAAGCCATCCCTCAGGCTTTCCTCTTGCCCACAAGCCTGAGAGGTGAGGCCCTCAGGGAGAGCTTGGTGATGGAAGGGAATCCAACGGAAGGCAGACCCAGAGCAGCCACTTGACTCTCTCTACACCAGCAGAGCAGGGGCAAACCCACCAGGGCACCCATTGCTGGGGGCTACACAGCTGGGGGCTGGCATAGGACATCCAAGCCAGTCAGGAAGGAGAAGCAAGAGGCTAGCAAGTGCTGGCAGCAAGAGGGCTGCTGGCCCAGCCTCTGATCTGAGCGGCCACAGGGCAAGGAAGGTGCTGAAGTGGCCCTGCTGAAGCTCCCCTTCAGAGTGCCCACAGCCTGACTGACCTTTTCAGAAGCACCCTGCCGAAATGCAGCTGCTTGGGGCTGACCACCAGCTTCAGCTGCACCCCCTGGCAGCACAGGCGGAAGACCACTGGCTCTGGATTGCCTTTGATGCAGCAGATGAGACTGTCCTGCACCAGGCCAGCTGCAGTGGGGTATGCACAGACGCTCAGCTCCTGGCCACATCCCCAGCAAGAGAAGAAACACAGAGGAACACTCAGTGAGCAGCAGGAAGGGCTCCTGGGCTCTGCTGCTACTTGTCCCACCTGCCTGTCCCCTACCTGCTTCTCATATGGCCCTAGCTTCATGCAGGCAGGTTCCAAGAAGAAGGTGTTTCCACAGCCATCCTGCTCAAAAGAGAAGTGCACCTCTGCCTCCCAGGAGGTGACATTGCAGATGGTCATCTTCTCACAGTTGCCAGGCTGAAGCAGAGCCTTGGACCTGTCCAGAGAAAGGGCAAAGGCTGCAGGGGAGCTCTGATAAGCAGCCTAAGACAAAGAATCACACCCGGGGCACCTTGCATGCTGCCTGAGGTCATTCCCTGCTTCCTTTGATGCCCACCCCACACTTGCTGTCTCCACCCCAGAGCTGTGCACAGGCCACTTCAAGAGGCTTTTTACAAAGCAGGAATTCAAAGGTTCCTGCAAAAACAGAAGCACATCAGGCACCTGGCTTCTTCCTCTTCTCTGCTGGCTCTCCTTCCCTACAGGCTCCCCAGAGAAGCTTTTACAAGAAGTTTGAAAGAGTTCAGCTGCTCTCTTCCAAAGGAGCCAGGAGACTGCTGTGGTCCAGCTCCTGGGTGAGTCTGAGGGATGGAAACTGAAAGGGTTCCTTCCCCAGGGGAGTCCCAAAGGCACCAAATGCCTCTCGGCACAGCTGTGGGACACTGTTTGGAGGGAAAGGCTCAAAAAAGGGGAAGTCTTCAGCCTGGCCAAATTCTCCTTTGGTTTTTAAACTAGAAAGATGCCAGCAGCTGCAGGGACAGACTTTAGCCAGCAGTGAGGGTCAGGAAAATGAAAACCCCATTCTCCCTGCTCTGCAGCTGCCCGTGTCCCACACTGCTCCAACCATCAAGCCTTGCTGATGGTGCAGGTTCATGGAGGCTTTACAGCAGCAGAAAAACTGCTCCTTCAGGCTGCTGACAGAGCTCCCAGCACTAGAAACAAACACCACAGAGCTCACCACCTAGCCAGTGAAACTGAGATAGGGGCTGACAGGTCACCCCAAGCTGCCTTCAGGCTGGAAGCAGCATGTGGCTTTGGCCACCAAAGCACCCAGCAGCCAGGAAGATCAGCTTCAGCCCTCCCCAGCTCTTCCTGAGCCTATGTGCTCAAGTTCCCACAGTTTTGGTCCTTCAAAGCCACCAAACTCCCAGCTCTCTGCCTGGGCCTGCCCTGAATTGTGCCACAGGCAGCACCTTCCTGACAGCACAAGATCCTGCAGATCCCATCCCAACACCCCACTGCAGGCCAGCAGCACAGCTTGGGGGGACAGCACCTACCAGTCTCTTGCCTTGCCACACAGCAGCGGCCCGAAGTGGAACACTCCCGTGCTCAGGACATACTCTTTGTAGATGATGTCCTCAGCTGCCTTGTTCCTCCTGCAGCGAGGAAACACCACCCTGGGCACAGAAAGCAGACACGGAGGAGGTGTGAGATGCTCTGAGCCCGAACTCTGAGTGCTGCTTGAGGCCCCAGCAGTGCTTCGCAGCACCATGCACGGCAAGAGATGCTGGCTGGCTCGAGCAGGAGGGCACAGGCCTACCAGGGACAGAGTCTCAGGGGCAGCAGAGTGGGATGGGCCCACGGGCCAGCCTTACCGTGGCTCCTGGCTGATGCTGGGGCACAGGCAGCTGCCCCTGCAGTGCAGCTGGTAGCAGCGCTTTGTCCCCAGCAGCTCGAAATGCAGCCTCTGCTCAAACTGGCCCCGCACACTGGAGCTGAAGTGGATCTGCAGCTCCACCTGGCCCTGAGCAGGCACTACCCAGCGGTAGGGGCTCCTCCTGGCAGGGAAAGAGGAACCTTCAGACACCGCTGGCAGCAAAGGAGAGCAGCAGGAGCTGGGGGACTTGCCATGGCACAGACGGGCTGAAGGAGCTCCTTGGCAAGCTGGTGGTGAAGCAGAGGGATCCCTCCTTCCTCTCAGCTCACCTGACAGACCTCTCTGGGGGTGGCACCATGCCCAGGTGGCTTTGGTCCCCCTCAGGGAAACGTCTGGTTGGTCCCCTGCTGCTTGACCTCTGGAGATCTCTCCCGTTGTGGCCAGAGCTCTGCTTCTCCCACATAGCCTCCTCGCTGTTTGTGTCTTTCATCCTCCTCGACTCGCCCCTGCCTGAGCTCTTCAGCCCAAAGGGAGAGAGCAAAGGCAGACACAGGTGAGACCTGTCTCGAGAGCCAGCACTGCAGAGGGGGTCTCAGAAGAGCAGAGCAGAATCCCCTCCCTCCCCCTGCCACCCACACTGCTGGGGATCAGCCTAGGACAGGGCCGGCAGCACACAGTGCCAGCTCCTGTCCATTTTTGCAATCCCAGCCGAAGGTCTGAGGTGCAGGGGAGGCTTTCAGCTGAGGCTGTGACTCTCCTCTCACAGACTCGCCCTGTTGCTCAAGCACAGCTCTCTCGTTTCTGGACAGACAGAAGGCATCTCTGCAGGCATGGGGCCCCATCACCTCTTCACTGCCCTCCCACTCTCACCTTTTGCTGGCCCACCTGCCCCCCGCCCCGCCCCAATCCAGCCCGGCCCCTGCCCTAGCACCTTCACTGCGGGGGCATCCATGACACCTCCAGGAGCCTCCTCTTCTGGCACCAGGAGGACAAAGCACTGGAGGTCTTTTGCTGCAGGCATCTCTCGCTTTGCTGGGTAGCGAATGACAGAGTAGAGAGCAGGGGGGGGAATGGGAGGCCCTGAGGGACCCAGGCCCAGCTCATCCAGCACCTAAAGCAGAAGAGCAAACCTTGGTCATGCTCCTGGCACCTCCATCCTTACACCTCCTTAAAGACACTGAGCTGTTAGGGAGCTTTGATGGATTGAGATGCATCACAGCCCCTCGCTCTGCCCAGGGTGCTGGGCAGGCTCCAGAGCAGTGCCAGAACCTACAGGTGGCACCTGCAAAGGAATCTCTGCTCTGAGCCGCTCAGCTGAGGAAAACAACGACCATGAGCAGCCCTGGTACCACCTCTCTTTCCAGCGTGGGAGAGCAGCTGGCAGACAGGAGGCCTGAACAGAGAGCACTCCCTCTGTGCCCCCCCAGCCAAGCTGTGGGGTTGCTGTGGGACTGCAGCAGCAGCCCAGGCAAGACTCTATGGCATTGTCACCTGGGGGAACAGCAGGCCCCAGGGCCCACACGGGGCAGGCTCAGCAGCAGAGCCTCACAGGGCTTTACCTGCTCTGCCGTTGGCAGCTTGCCACTGCCCAGGATTGCACTCGCCACCTCTGCAGAGCTCAGCACCTCCATGTCCAAGCAGGGCACCCCGACTTCTCTGCCACTGCCTGCCCCTGCTGCCTCTGCCCCTGCCAGCTGCAACAACTCGGGGGGCTCAGGACACTTTGCTTTGCTCAGGAGCGCTCTCTCCCGATGTTCCTTCTTCTTCGCCTTCTGTGTCCTCTGTTTGGAGGACGGCTGCTGCTGGCCTGCCTGCTGCAGCTCTGCCTGGCTGGAAGGGGACAGCAGGACACCCTGCACCCTGTCCCAGCAGGACAAAACATGAGCCACAGCTGCCCGTGATGCCTCATAGGCCTGAAACCTCAAGGCCAAGTCCTTCCAGCTGCTACTCTGGCATGGGTCTTCGGCATCTAGCCCTGAGCAGCCATCTGCCAGGGCAGCCTTGTTCTCTTTCCTCTGCTTTCCCTTGCAAGCTGCAGCAGAGCCTGGACGCTCCTTGACAGATCCCTTCTTGGCTGCCCTCTGCTTGCTGCTGGAAACATTGGTGCTGCTGCTGGATGTGTTTGTGCCCTGTGCAGGAGGAGGAGGAGACAGCTGTGAGCATTTCCAGGCAGGACTCAAATGCTGCAGGACACTGAGGAACTTTCCAACAGCAGCCCAAGGCTTGCCCCACACCTGTGCCGAGTGCTCTACAAACCCGAGCAGAACACAGCTGCTACCCACTTCTTAGCTTGACTGAAAGCAAAGCCCTCAGTGCCAGACCCAGGAGGAGGCAGCAACAGCCAGAGAGGAGTTGTCCCAAGCTAGGCAGGGAACTCCAGAGCCCTCCTGGCTCCTGAGCAGTCGCTGGGGCTCCTTTCTGGGGTTCTGAGCACCCCCGACTCTTTGGGAAGCCTTCTGATAACAGACACATGGGGCCTGCTGGACTCTCCTGACAGACATACAGGGACAGAGCCCACTTCCCAGACAGGCCCTGGCTCACAGCTGGAAGGCACATGCAGGCTGGGCAGAAACACTGGCCCCAAGCCATCCAGGGCTTCACAGAGGCTGTCTGGAGCTGTGTGCAGCCACCGCTCAAAGGCAGCACCATCCCAGCAGAGCAGCTCACCCACAATGCCCTAGCAAAGCCCCTGGGCAAGCAGCAGCAGCATTCAACACCAGCTGTGGTTTCCCAGCCCCAGCCCCCAGCAGGCTGCCCAACACCCTCTAGGCCTGCTGCATCCTCAGCAGTGCTGGGCCCAGGGCTCTGCTCATACAGCCACCCACCTGCCCGACCAGAGACTGCCTTCTCTCCTCTTGGCCTTTTCCAGGCTTTCTCTCGCCCTGCTTCAAATTCTTCACATCATCTGCCTCCTTCCAGTGCTGCAGCCCCTGCTGCTGCGAGTCCCCAGGCTCTCCAGCCAGCTGCTGCAGCACCCTACAGCAAGGCAAAGGAGAAATATCTCTGAGAGCTACCAGCAGAGCCCTGGGCTCCTGCAGTGCCACTGCTCTTGCACTGCACTTGCTGACCCCGAGCCCACACAGAGCCCTTAGCACCTTGCCATGGAACTCCCTCAAGCTGGGCAGGCTGGGAACATCCCCAGGGAGCCAAGCGAGGAGGGAGCCTGCAAGGCCAGCCACAAGGAGGCTTTGCTGTTACAAGGGCCAGGCTGTGCTGCTGCTCCAGGAAGCTCCACCTAGACAATGGCCAAAGACCAGGCCACCATTGCTCCACACTCGTGCCTGAAGCTCTCTCTTCATTTCCCACTGCAAAGCAGCTCTCAAACCACTTACACCTCCTTGTCCCTGCACCAGTGCTTAGAAGCAGAGACTCACAGACTCCTTCAGGGTGGAAGAAATCTTGTAGATCAAGTCCAAGCCATACCCAGCACTGCCAGGTCACCACTAAACCACACAGCACCACAGCGACAGGTTTTTTTCAGTCCCTTCAGGGGACTCCACCACTGCCCTAGACAGCCTGGGTCAGGCCCTGACAACCCTTCTGGAGTGAAGAAATTCTTCTTCATGTCCAACCTAAACCTTCCCTTATGCAGTTTGAGGCCATATCCTTTTATACTATTGCATATGCCTTGGGACAAGAGACCAACCCCCACCTGGCTCTGATCTCCTCTCAGGGAGTTGTGGAGAGCCAGAAGATCTCCCCTCACTCCCTCTTCTCCAGGATAAACACCCCTAGGGCACTTAGCTGCTCCTCCCTGGCCCTGTTCTCCAGACCGTTCCCATCTTCCTTACCCTTCTCTGGACATGCTCCAGTTCTTCAATGTCCCTCCAAAACTGAATCTAGGCTTTGACATGAGGCCTCCCCAGTGCCCAGCACTAGGGGACAGTGACCTCCCTGCTCCTGCTGCCCACACTACTGCTGAGCCCACCCGGGATGCTCACTGATGCCAACTCTCCTTGCCCTTCTCCCTGGGCACAGCCTGCTCCTTATGCAGGATGGTCCCAGCAGTTAGCAAACACAGGCTGCAGGAACTCCCCTCCTGCAAAACAGCCTCTCAACAGCCAGAATTCCTACTGGAACCCAGTTGGGAGCATGGGAAACCTGTGCCGGCTGTCCTGAAAGTTGTGCCTCACACAATGCCCTCTGTTTTGGTGAGGAAAGGGGTGAAGATGATGGGAATCAGCATGATGAACTCAGAGAGCCTCAGAAGTGCATGGGCAAGGTAAGCACAGAGCCCAGCTGCCTGCAGCAGGCTCTGAGCCCCAGGCCTCAGCACTAGCACAAGGTTCTCAGCTCCCTGCAGGAAGGTCCCTCCTCTGCTGGCAGCCAGGCAGTTGGCAGGCACCACCCTTGTGCCACTCGACATGGACACTTTGGGCCTCTTCTCTGGAACCCTCCTGAGCCCCACCAAGGTCCCCAGAACAGGGACACCTTTTGGGGACACTGTGTTGGGCAGCTGCCCACAGCAGGCTTACAGACCTCTGCTTCCCCTCCCGCTGCAGCTGTCGGATCCTGCTCTCCAGCTGAGCTTTCTGCTCCTCTGGGAGAGCATCGTACTCCTCCTCGCCCAGCTCCCAGAGCTGCGCTACCTCCCTCCTGGCCGCTTCTTCTCGCTCCAGCTCTGCAGCAGGGACCAGAGGAGAAAGCATCAGCAGAGCTGTGCTGGGGCAGCTGTGAGCAGCCCCAGCTCTGGCCCAGCCCTTTCCCCTGCCAGGAGACAGCTGGGAGCTCGCAGCCCTGCTTCCAGCTCCAGAGAACCCCAAAACCAGCACCAGGCTGGGAGCTCATCTGACTGGCTGGCCCACATGCACCAGCCTGGGGGACACCTGGCTGCTGCTCAGACACTGAGCCACAGCAGCTTGCACCTGTGGCCCAAGCTTCAGCCCTGCAGACTGACAGAAGTCTCATGGCCTCAGCTCCGCTGCCTGTGAAGCAACAATGAGCTGCAGCGAAGCAGGAGGGCAAAGGCTCCTGAAAAACCTCCCACCAGCTCTGCTGCTGACCCAGAGACAGTGGGCAGGGATGAGGGCTCTGGAGAGAAGCCTTGGGAGGCAGTGGGACAAGGAGTCTCACCTGCCTGCTCCTCTGCAGCTTTCTGTCTGGCTTGCCAAGAGGCAAAGTCCTGGTGCAGGTTTGCAAGATAGATGTGGGGTTGGTTTCCCACAGCTCGCAGCAGGCAGAGCAGAGCAGAGGCTGTGCTGTCTGCAAAGGAGGTCTGCAGGCCATCAAACACCCCTCCCTGGGAACAGTCACTCAGCTGTGAAGACAGGCCANGCTTGCAGCTCTGGGCCAGTGGCTGAAGCCACCTGGCAAAGAACATCACCCAGCTGGTACAAGCTCTGAGCTTTCCCCATGGCCCTGCCAGCTGACAGCATCTGCAGCTTCCCCGGAGGAGCACAGGACCCCTCCCAGCCCTCCCTCTCCATCAGGAAGGTGTCCTTTGCCCCCTGGCCACGCACCTGCAGCCTTTCGGACAGGATGGTCACCAGCAGTTCCTCAGGCAGCACGCAGCTCACCAGGCCCAGCTCTGCTGCCAGGCTGCCGCCGCGGCTCAGCCTGCCTTTGTCCTCAGAGCTGGACTGGCTCAAGGGGGACGTGAGGGTGGCCTTGGTGCTGCGCCGCCGCCAGAGGGCAGCAGCTGCCCGTACACCTGCAGACGGCACAGAGAGCTCAGGGGGCTGGTGTGGGGTGCAGGCAGGCATCTTCCAGCCCAACGGGCACCCTGGCACGGACACAGTACTCGCTACTTTCCAGAAGCAGCTCCTTCCCTGCTCTCCTCTTAATGTGGCAGAACAGACCAACCTGGCACCGTATTTGCAAGCTAGAGAGGTTTGGATGCATTGCTCAACTCGCACTGCCCATGGCTACCGCAGCTAAGACCTCCTCAAGAGACAACCCTACTGGGGACCCAGGCCCTTCTCCCTCCCACCAGCTTTCAACCCAACCAGGTTCAAGGCTGAACCATGCAAAATAACCCCAGGCACAGCCAAGCTCTGGCCCCATCCTGCAGAGCTCAGGGCACCAAATGCCCCACAAAGGCTCTTCAAAGCTGCGCCCCTGCTCCCTAAGAGCCCCTGCCCGAGGCTGTGCTCCTGCTCTGCAGCCCGCAGAGCAGGCTGCTACAGTGGGCTTTGTGCCCAGCCAGTCTCCTTACAGCCATCCTTTGTCTGCTGCTGGCTCTGCTGGCTGGCAGCCATGGCACACAGCTCCCAGGCACGCTGCCCTGCCTGGCTGCTCCTGGCCACCATGGCCTCGCTCACCACGGCCTCCAGGGACAGACAGGCAGCGCCGTAGTGCTGGGCCAGGGCAGCTGCCACCGACGTCTTGCCTGCAGAGAGAGGAGGCTGCTTGGAGACACCTGCACCTGGAGGGTTTTCCAGGGACAGCTTCTGCCAGGCCCCACAAAAGCTGAGGTCTTCAGCCCCTCCACATCCACTTCAAGCCCGGGCCCAGGGGGCTGCGCACAGCCCTGTCCCACCACCACTCAGACTGTCCCCTGGCCTGTGCTGCTTGGCATAGCCTCAGGCAATATGGACACATATCCATCACAGGCCCTAAACACCTGCCCAAATACCCACCTTACCCCCCCCTTCCCATTTCTTCTTCCTGGGTGGAAGAAGAAAGCAGACAAAAGCTTTGGCGCCTCTC
>WAAF01002619.1:0-25833 GCA_013400475.1 Tricholaema leucomelas | reverse complement strand
CTCTCCAACAGATGTCAGGGTGGTTGAAATATATAATATTATATATAAAATACATAATATATATTCTATATATAATATATATAAATATGTAGTATGAATATATAATTCATGGCAGGGAGAAAGCTCATTTAGTCTCTCATGTTTCTGACATTCCTAGAAAGGGTATGCAGGAGAATCTTTGTATCCACAGCTTTCCTTTGTTCTTTGGTAAATGAGTCTTGGAAAAGCCTCCTCCTGTGTTAATCATATGATCCAAGATGAAATGGATCACAGCCACTGTGTCACTCCACTGCTTTGTGGATTTTCAGAGAACTGACTGGAGCTAGAGAAGTTCTTGTCCTTGATTATGGCTTAGACCTTTAACTCCTACCTGCAGAAAACTGCCACTAATCTGGTTACAATCGAGTACATCCATCACAGCCAAGTGCATCCATCACAGCTCTGGCTACAGCCAAGTCCATCCATCACAGCTCTGATCACAGTTGAGTGCATCCATCACAGCTCTGGTTACAGTCAAGTGCATCCATCACAGCATGGTTACAGAGGAGTGTATCTATCATGAGTCCCAAACCCATTTTACTTGCAGTTTGCAGGGAGCTGTGAATGACTCCAGCCAGATTCACAACAGACTCTTTCTTGCCTCTTGATCAGCTGTTGTGCAATTAGTGTTGAATGATAGAATCCTATAATGGTAGTAGTCGGAGGGGACATCTGAAGATCATTGAGTCCAACTCTCCTGCCAAATGTTCAGTCAGTGTTGAATGTTGTCTGAAGCCAAGGTGAGAAGGTTTTCGGGCAATAGGAGAATCTTAGTGTCTCTCCTTTACAAATTTCTCAGGAATATCTCACAAGGAGCAATCCTATGGCAAACTACAGGAGCTTGAGCAACTGTCCCTCCTCAGCAGTTTTATGGAGTTAGGAGGTGTTTCAGTGAAAGACTGTGATGGAGACTATTAATGATGCGTGATAGGATTTTTTCAGAAGTTAATATTGTTCATTAATTTTGATATTCAGAATTCTCACCACCCTTCCAGTAATTTTTTAATAATAATTGGGTTTTGCACAGTCATGAAAAGGAATTATGCAAAGGAATAATAGAATCCAGAACACTTAAGAAATAACTAGCAATAATACGACAAACATTAACCAGTCAGAACTGGAAAGAGGAGTTCTTGTGGTTGATTATACTGTTTGCCCACTAGATGGACTTGAGAAGCTCCTTTCTGTTTAAGGCAGAAGGCACTTGCATTAACTTAGAGTTTTACAAAGTTTTGTTAAAGAGGCTTTTGTACTCGCAAAAACTACTCTCCAGACTCCTGGAGCTGATCGCAGTTCCCAGACAGTACTCAAATGCTTGCAAGGAGTTCTGTCAGTGCTTTATAGTTGCTGAGGCTTCTGATCCTTCCCAGGCTCTAATAAGGGTTCTGGGAAAAAGGCAGACGTTCTCTGACCTGATCCTAGTTCCTCTTGGATGATCTATATGTCCCTTCCAGGGCCTCCTAGTCTTGGCAGAAGACTTGCAGGCAGGATGTC
Organism: Tricholaema leucomelas; assembly: GCA_013400475.1. NCBI lineage: Eukaryota > Metazoa > Chordata > Aves > Piciformes > Lybiidae > Tricholaema lacrymosa > Tricholaema leucomelas. The sequence goes on along the minus strand of WAAF01002619.1, from coordinate 24,300 downwards.
TTGCGGATGTGCAGCCTTGGCACAGTGTCACACTGGCTAGGCAAGCCTGAAGGCCTATTGTGTGAAGGCATAATGCCTATTCCCTGGCAAACTTGAGTAAGGCAGTTTCCAGGTAGACAAATCCAAAGCATCAGGGCACGCAGACTGTTGCAGAGCATAGCAGGATGCAACAGCAGGGAGGCAATGAGGCAGAGCACTGCCAGGAGCAGAGAGCACATTAAGGCAGAGGCAATGGCAGAAGGATGAGGCCATGAGAAACCTTGACTGGTGGGAGGTGCCCCTGCCCATGGCAGGAGGTTTGGAACTAGATGAGGTTCTGTGAAACTATGAACATAGAATCATAGAATCATAGAATGGTTTAGGTTGGAAGGGACCTCAAGGATCATCCAGCTCCAACCCCCCGCCATAGGCAGGGACACCTCCCACTAGAGCAGGCTGCTCAAGGCCTCATCTAGCCTGGCTTTAAACACCTCCAGGGAGGAAGCATCCACAACCTCCCTGGGCAACCTGTTCCAGTGCCTTACCACCCTCACTGTAAAGAACTTCCTCCTAACATCCAGTCTAAATCTCCCCTCTTCCAGCTTAAACCCATTCCCCCTCGTCCTAACATTACTAGACCGTGTAAATAGTCCCTCCCCAGCTTTCCTGTAGGCTCCCTTCAGATACTGGAAAGCCACTATAAGGTCTCCTCGAAGCCTTCTCTTCTCCAGGCTGAAGAGCCCCAACTCTCTCAGCCTGTCCTCATAGCAGAGGTGCTGCATGTTCCTCTGCTCTCTGAATCTGGTCTGCTAATCCCAGCCTTCTGCTGCTGTTACCCATTTTATTGCAGCTGTCTTCCTTAAGAGTAATTTCCCAGATGTGAAAACAGAGCAAGAAAGTCAGACTATGTTCAAGCCTGGTTTATCCAAGTGGTGGGCAGTGAAAGGTGACTGGAGATAAGTCACATGAGGAAGCTGTGTGATAGTGAGAGCTTCCTGACAACGGCTGGTGGGAAATTGTGGCTGTAGCAGTGGAGTGAATAGAGTTAGTGCAGTTAGGCCAAAGGAACCAAATCACTGAAGCTGATGAAAACAGGCCATGGATTAAGGCAGTCAGTCCCAGTGTGAACTGATCCAGCTGAACTGCTGTGGGAAGCACACCTCAGGACATGCAATGAAGTAAAGCTGCTGAGCCAGGTGAGGGGAGTTGTTTAAGATGTCTTTTGCAGCATTTCCTCTAGGCAAGACCTGATCCTCTGCTGCTGTCTGATATCTTAGCCCTATTCTGTGCCTCCCAAACTGGTTTGGCATGAAACTTGACACTGCAAGATCCTCGCTCCTGCTTTTCAGTAAAGAGCAAAGACCTCAGCTGGTTCTGCAGTCCCAGTCTTTTGCAGCATCCATGTCTGTTCCTTCCATGTAGCTTCCCTGCCCAACACCTTTGAGGACTGAAGCCAAGTTTTCCACCACTCTCAAAGACAGGATTGAACACACCCTGCTCAGAGAACTGCTGAGTTGGTAGCTGTGAGTGAGGACTACCAAATGTGCTGCCTTAGCACATTAAGGTAAGAAAATTTGGCTGATCTTTAAAAGTCAGAGCTCTGTTCAAGCTTATTTCCTTGCATGGAGGTTAAATTTATCTAGGACAGAGGGTTAATGCCATGATCAAGCAAATGGGTTGTGTGTGGACAACACAGAATTCATCATATTGCAGTGTGAGGCAGTCATGAGCAATATATCAGCATAAAGGGAGAGTGCTGTGGTACAGCAGGAACACAGACAAAGCAGGCTGGGTTAGCAAACTGAAGTGGATTGAGCAGGACAGCTTGGATGGAACAGATCAGGCAAGAGAGGTCAGCCACTGAGTCAGGGCAGAATGCACTTGGACTTGATGTTAATCATCATGATGGGTATTATACTTGATTTAACTTGGTAACACAAGAAGGGATTTAATTACAGAATCACAGAACATTAGGGGTTGGAAGGGATCTCTGGAGATCATCAAGTCCAAACCGCCTGCCAGAGCAAGATCACCTAGAGTAGGTCACACAGGAACACATCCAGGCAGGTTTTGAATGTCTCCAGACATGTGGGTGGACCACACCAGGGTGGTCAAATAAAATTACTTTAATGTTCACCACTACTCACTGACAGCTGTCATCTGGCTTCAAGATTTAGGCTCACCTTCAGGCATACTTATCTCGTGACACCCAGAAAGCTTGAGGTGACCTTTGACTCATTTCTAGACTGTAGCAATGGACTGTGCACAGTGTGAGTTCTCAGGTCTCCTGCAACAGTAGCTGCATGTAGAACCAAAAGCTGAGCTGAATGGGACCGAGATTAAGTGAATCTTACACTTTACTACCTTTCACCCCTTGACATCTGAACTCCTGCTCATACCCTGCATCACAGCCAAACAGGACAGCTTCCAATATCTGTTACTATTAGAGATTCACCATGGCCTGTCACCCTGCTTTGGTCATTAACAGGAGGAGCTAAGTTCAGTGGTCTGCATTCAATTCCACAGGTAAGATTATACAGGACACACCAACAGCAGATGAAACTCCAGCACTTGGACTAAAATCTCAGTTTATACCATGGAGAAACCAAATTCTCAGAGTAGCTGGTATGAACTATTCACACTGAAATGCTCACAATGGGAGGAGTAATCATAGCTTGCTTGTTTCTTTCAGAAGGTTGGGAGAAATTCTCAAGCAATGTAGCAGAACCAGCCTAAAGCAGGAATTAGTACAGAGAAGTGAAGTCACAATAGCACTGCAGCAAAACAGAAGGGCTTAACAACTGTGGAGTGGGTGAAGTTTGTGGGTCAGTATTGATGAAAGATACACAGTAGGGAAACAGGCCTGTCCTAGAAGACAGAGCAGTAATAAAAGGTATCCTGCATGAGATATTCTCCCCACAGTACTCAGCCTATTGTTGCTATTGAAACTTCACGTAATTCAGTCTGATGCAGATTCAGTACTAGCTTATGGCATCCAGCACAGCAGCCACATCAGTAGGAGCTTTTCATCCTGAAATGGCCTTGATTGCAGAAAAGCAATACATCTCCATTTGACTATACCCCCCCACACATTCACACACACCCCCAAACCAGAACACCTGCTCTGGTAGCAGGGTCTCTCCCTGCTCTATCTGTACCTAGCACCTTCAGCTGCAGTCTCTGGGAGGTAAAGATAAAATTTCTTCCTCTAATGGAAGCTGGATTGGACAAAGTATGGACAGTGCAATGCAGTACTGTGAATGGGCAAGGGGTCTTCACAGTTTGCCCCATGTGTGCTTGCAGCCCAGAAGGCCAGTGGCAGCCTGAGATGCATCGAAAATATCTTCACTAGAGATGAAGAGAGGGATCCTGCCCCTATGCTCTGATCTGCTGAGTCATCATCTGCAAGGCTGTGTCCACCTGTGAGGCCCTCAACATAAGAGGGATATGGACCTGATGGAGAGGGTCCAGAGAAGGCCACAAAATTATCAGAGGGATGGAGAACCTCTGTTATGAGGACAGGCTGAGGGAGCTGGGGGTGTTCAGCCTGGAGAAGAGAAGGCTTCAGGGGGACCCACATGGATCATAGAGGCTCTAAAGAAGCCTTCCAGTGCCTGGAGGAGGCTCCAAGGAGGATGGAGAGAGACTGCTTGCAAAGGTCTGCAGGGACAGTATGAGGGCAGTGGCTTCAAACTAAAGCAGAGCAGATTTAGATTGGATGTGAGGAACAAGCTCTGCACCGTGAGGGTGCTGGAACACTGCAACAGGTTTCCCAGGGAGGTAGTTGAGGCCCCATCCCTGGAGAGATTCAAGGTGAGGATATCCCTACTGACTGCAGAACTTGGACTGATGGCTTTCAGAGGTCCATTCCAACCTAGACAATTCTGTGACTCTATGATCCACATGGGATCACAGTAAAAGAAAGCTTTCCAGATGGAAAGCAGAAGAAAACTAAAAGAAGCACAAGCTGTCAGCCTGCTTGGTTTAATCTGCTCACAGTGGTGAGTGGAGGTCAGATGTCAGTCAATCAGATCAAAGTTCTCTCTGTGTTGCAGTGCAGGCTGGGTGATGATGGTGTGAGAGTGAAGTCAAACTGGTTTCAGGTGTAGTTCTAGCACAAGTAAAATGGGTGAGAAAAATGTGTCATCAAAAATGTCATAAGCCAGAGGAATTAACAATGAGGTGGACTAGGGGAAAAAAAAAAAAAAAAGACAGGTTTGAACTTGCTGCCAAGACTGAGACTTGCTGAGTACCTGTCTATACCTTTAATGGGAATGCAGGGACTGGGGGACAGCCGAAATGGAGAAATAGGTGGAGTGAGGTCCACCATATCCAAGATTGATTTTAGCATGGGAAAAAAAAAAAAAAAAAGCAGGAAGTGCTGTTTGTGTGAAAGCTCAGGTGGCTGAGAAAAGCCCTGACAAAGCTGTCTGAACCTGAGATGGCAATGCACAGCAAGCAGAGTGCTGAGGTGGGCTAAGGTTGTGCACTGGGCAGGAGTCAGCAGTGAGGGCCCAGCTCTAACGATGGCCATGTAGGCAAGGGATCCAGCTTCTGCTGTCTCTTGTTGCCCCTGTGGTTTAAAGTCACATTCAAACTATAACAGCTGACAGAAGAGAAATCCTAGCATTAGAAGTTACACACTGCTGAAGCTTAGCAGGGACCTGCTGAAGGGAGTCCAGCAGAGAGCCACAAGGATGATTAGGGGACTTGAGCATCTTCCCTATGGAGAGAGATTTAGAACCCTGGGGCTGTTTAGTCTGGAGAAGAGAAGACCAAGAGGAAATCTGGTCAATGTCTATAAGTATCTGAGGGGTGGGTACCAAGTGGCTGGAGCCAATCTCTTTTCAGTGATGCACAGCAGTAAGACAAGGAGCAGTGAATACAAACTGGAACAGAGAAGGTCTCACCTCAACATGAGGAGAAACTTATTTACAGTTAGAGTGACAGAGCCTGGAGCAGGCTGCACAGGGAGGTTGAGGAATCTCCTTCTCTGGAGACTTTCAGAACCTACCTGGATGCATTGCTGTGCAGATTCTCCTGGGTGATCCTACTTTGGCAGGGGGTTTGGACTTGATGATCTCTGGAGGCCCCTTCCAGCCTCTAATATTCTGTGATTCTGTAAACCTGTGGGCAGTGATGCTCTTCTCACTGCACACATCTCCTCTGATAACCTTATTCTTACCTGATGGATTGAAGGACTCAGGGAAATCCTCTTCATGCTACCCTGCTAGAAGGAAGTCTGCTGCTTTTTGCTGCTCACAGGTCCAGCAGCACTGCACATGTGGCAAATGTGAGTGTCGGCAGAGTACTGGCATGGCTGTCACATGGATCAAAACAGTGAGTACACTGCATCTGCACAAACACAAGCAGCACTCCTACATACACAGGAACAGCAGACAAGTCTGACCAAATTCCTGCTCATTAAGCTTACAATATACTGTGGAGCTGTACATACAGCCTCATACTTCACACTTCACTTACACATTGATTTCTGTCTGTGAGCATCTCTTCCTCTTTAGCTGAGACTTCAAATTACTGGTTGGCAGTTGACAAAACATGAGCCAGCAGTGCCCAGGTAGTCAAGAAAGCCAATGGCATCTTGGCTTGTGTTAGAAACAGGGTGGGCAACAGGAACAGGAGAAGATCATCTCCCTGTGCTCAGCACCAGTGAGGCCGCACCTCAAGTGCTGTGTTCAGCTCTGGGCCCCTCACGTCAGGAAGGACACTGAGACACTGGAGGCTGTCCAGAGTAGAGCAGCAAGGACGGAGAAGGACCTGGAGCAGATGGGCTGTGAGGAGAGGCTGAGGGAGCTGCGGGTGTTCAGGCTGGAGGAGACTGAGGGCAGAGGTCAGTGCTCTCTACAGCTCCCTGCAGGGAGGTTAGAGTGAGGGGGCAGCCTCTGCCCCTTGGTGGCAAGGGACAAGAGCAGAGGAAATGGTTGCAATCTGCAGCAGGGGAGGCTCAGGCTGGAGCTCAAGAAACAGTTCTGCACTGGAAAGGTTCTCAAACATTGGAACTGACTGCCCAGGGCAGTGCTGGAGTCAACATGCTTGGAGTGGTTTAAGCAGCTGTCGACCTGGTGCTTAGGGACATGGTTTAGTGCTGACCCTTCAGTGCTGAGTCAATGCCCCTGGGTCTTTTCACATTCAAGTTTGTCACCTCTCAGTCCAATTAAAAATTTTCTGGCAAAACAGACAGCTACACACACAGACACAGGCACACAAACCATCTGGGATGTAAGCTAACACACATACAGGAAGCACTTGGAAATAAAGTTGGAGCAGATTGGAGTGACTGAGGGGAGAGCTGGCCAAGCCAGTGCACTGACAGCACCCTGCTTGGACACCATCAGTCCTTTTTATCTGTCTTCCTCTTAATTCCCCTAATTTTTTCCTCCTCAATTCACCTTAACTTGGTTTCTTCTTATCTTTGTTAATTCCCAAGAACATCTTACAATGACTTATACACATTCCCACAAACCCCTAAAGCATCCCATAACTCTGGTTGCCATGTACCAGTAGGACCCATTCTAATATAATTTCCTTTTTTGAGTTACAGTGTTGTGTTGCTGGGTAAGTGTTTGCCAGGCCACAGCAGAATTACTGCTATTTGCGGCTTTGTTTCTGTAGCCAGAACCTGCTGCTTATTGCAGTGTGCATTTGTCCATGTTAAAGTCATCACTTCCATCACTTCCATTGTCTTTGAAGCTGAATAACCTGGAAATGAATGTCCCTGTACACACCTGTGTCACTCACACCCCTTATCCCTAGGCTTCTAGCATGAAGAGACATTTCTTACAGCTGGAGCATCTGATTAATGTTAGCAGAAGGAGCAATCACAGACTATCTGCTGGGCTTCTTTCCTCTGGCAAACCTTGTGTGGAAGTAAAACAAGCTGATCAAATCTGTAAGCAAAGTGAATCCCCAATGTCCTCCCCTCAGCCTGGGGCAGGACTGACCTAGAGAAGGCAGCTCAGAGTTTTCAGAAAAAGCTGAGGAAAAGAGTCTGGAAGTGCTCCTTGGGCACCGCCAGTGAGCCTTGGCTTCTGGCACAACAAATCACTGTCTCGGACTGAAATGATGCTGGATGCACGGACAGCAATCTTTCTAGACAAGCTATTCCAGCACTTGATCACCCTCACTATAAACCCTTTACTTCTCTGTTCAAGATCCTCCAGGATTCCTGGCCCTATTGGGCCAAACAGGATTCTACACAAGCTCCTCCACCCTCCCTGTGAATTGATCCTTCTCTCACTTGATTTCAGGAGTGCATCTGTGTGGCTCAGTGAGATCAGTGAAGGGTCAGGTACCCACAGAATCATGGAATGGTTTGGTTCGGAAGGGACCTCCAAGGCTCGTTCAGCTGTACAGGGTTAACACTCTAGGAGGAGTAACCTTGAACCTGACCCTAGGTGGTCTTGACCCCTCCCCAGTGGTGGGTCTGGACACTACCAGGTGATGGTTAGTCCACTCCCCTTTCCTATCTAAAGATCCATAAAAGCAGGGGGACTTCCTGTTCTCTCTGTGTGCTCCCTGCCTCCCTGCTTACCAGCATCACCATCCTGTTCCTGGTTCTCTCTGTCTTACCACGTGGCCACTACCCACGAGGCAGACAAAGCCATCACCATCAAAATCTGGTTATATTTACACATTTTGTATTTGTTTTCCCTTCCCTATACTTTTGTAACTTCCCTACCTCAGATACCTTTTTAATTTATTGTTAAACTTTTCTTTTTAACTTCCAAATCAGAGTGAGATTGTTTATTTGGGTGTGCTTCCCTTTTCCTCTCTCTACATCTAATTCCTTTCTTTTGGGAAAGAAGGGGGAAGAGGGAAGGGCACTCTATAAGTTGTTATTTGGTTCTATCAAATTTATTTGAGTCTCTGGAAATTTAAATTAGAACCGAGACACCATCCCAACCCCTCTGCAGTCATCAGAGACATTCTCCACTAGATCAGGTCACCTAGAGTCTTGTCAAGCCTCACCTTGAATATCTCTAGGTGTGGGGCCTCAACCACCTCCCTGGGCAACCTGTTGCAGTGTTCCAGCACCTTCATGGTGCAGAACATGTTCCTCACATCCAATCTAAATCTGCTTTGCTCTAGTTTGAAGCCATTGCACTTGTCCTGTCCCTGCAGACCTTTGCAAACAGTCTCTCTTTCTTGTAGCCCCTTCAGGTGCTGGAAGGCTGGTCTTAGCTACACTATCAGTTAACACACTCTCACACTGCCTATGAATGCCAGTGTGCTGACTGGGAAGAATTCCTTTACTCTGAATAAAAGCAATCTTCTCAATGTTATCAAACTAGACTGTTAGGGATTTGGCTGTAATTTTACTTTGATAGGGAGTAGCTTGGCAGATGTGCTTTAAATACACAGTAATGACAGAGAGCTTGAACTCAATTTTTAACAATTCTGAGGGAAAGGGATGGAGAATGAGTAGGATTGATGAAGACATGTTTGGTTTATCTGTGCTGAGCTCAGTTTGCAGATCCTGTTTCCATTAATAACCAACTGTCAGAGAATCTGGGGTGCCAGCCAGCCCAGCTCTTCCCCTTCTTCACCAAGCCACTGGGGAGGTGGTGGAGTGACCATCCCTGGAGGTGTTTAAAAAGAGTAGTCCAGGGATGGCCTCAAAAGCACTGAATAAAGGGGAATCATCACCTTCTTTGACCTACTGGCAATGTACCTCCCCATGCAGCTCAGGACACCTGTTGTCTTATTTGCAACAAAGGTGCATATTAACACTTATATATACCTAGGTACATAGATAAACACACACAGGTGAACCATATGGTTGCATTCATCAGGAGCAGGGAGATCCTGTACTTGGCAAGGCCACACCTCAAATCTAGTGTTCAGTTTTGGGCACATCAACACAAGAGAGATCTCAAGGTTCTGGACCCAGCACAGAGGAGGACAGTGAAACTGGCGAAGGGCCTGGAGAGTAAGTCTTGTGAGAAGCAACTGAAGATGCTGGGGCTGGTTTGTTTGGAGAAGAGAAAGCTGAGGGGAGACCTCATCATTTTCTACAACAATCTGGTGCCATCAGAAAACTTGCTGTGTGTACACTCTGCCCCATTATCCAGAAAATTGATGAAGATGCTGAACAGAGTTGGACCCAGCACTGATCTCTGGGGTACATTGATATTTTCTGGACTTCAACCTGACTTCATTCCACTGATTACCACCCTTTGGGCCTGGCTATTCAACCAGTTTTCAATCCACTTCACTGTGCTCATTCAGGGCACACAACCATCAGCTTCTCTAAGAGGATTTTTTTGTGAGGCAGTGTCTTGGACATGTTTTCCTGCCCAAACCAGAGGTAAATACATTAAATGGATAAAAGGGGTACAATAGGCCTGGTGCCATAAAGTCTGGCCTGCCCAGGACCCCCTGATTGTATAAGGTGGTTGTAATCAGGTTGTTTAATCCCCACACGCCCAGCTCATGCTTGCTGGGTGCTAGGCTTGTGATTTTGCCCATTATGGTATTGTTTGGCTGACTGCCAAAACCTGATTGGTCGTTGTGGTGTCCAAAGGGCCATTAATCTCAACCCACCTTTGATAAATAGAGGCACACAGGTAAACAACATGCTCTTGCCCTCGCTCTGACTCCCCTGCAGCTCGGACTCCATTGCTCATGCTCACGTTCAGGCACACTTGCTCATTATTAGGCTTTAGACTCACCAGCTTCTTGCTTATGCCTATTGCTTCACAGTTATTACAGAGAGAGAACCTCCCATAGTCTCCCAGCCAGCTGTGCACACTTGCATGCCACTGCGGTGAGGTATCAGAACCAGATCCTGTATTGCCTGCATTATTATTACCTGCTAAGTGCTCCTCTGCAGCTGAATTATCCAGGAGCAGACTCCACTTGTGTGCTAGCCAGCGTGAGAACCGTGCTCAGACGGCATTCTACTCCTGCACCTAAGGTCCTGCCAACAGTCCCCGGACAGAGCGTCCACGAGGAGCCAGGAGACAAGGGCAGAGACTGCATCCTTCGCCAGGAGAACAAGGTCAGAAACTGTCATCTCCCCAGAATCCAAGAAGATTCTTCTTTCCCCTGAAGCCAGGAGGATTCCAGCCTCAAAGTCCATGGGCAGATTCCCCTGAAGATTGGACACTAGTAATAGGATGCGATGTAGCCCCGGAGGGTGATTATTGATGATTAATCAGAATTGTGAGTAAATGCTTTAATGACTTAGCAATATCTGTTGTCTCTGCCACAGAGCAGAAAGAGTGTTCAGCCCACTCTTCTGGGCAAATAGTGTACAGAGCCCAAGCGGCATTAAGCCGCGGGAAAAATCCTCTCTCTGTTTATAGTTTGAATGCCCAAGAGCAGAGCTGTTTCTGATCTGCTCCTGCTATGCCATGCCTCAAACATACTTTGGCAGTGCATTGCTTAAGGTCTCTGGAAGGAGGAAGGAGCTTGATGCTCAGAATGGTATGGCCTTGTTCCACTCACACTGAAGCTATCCCCTAATGGCATAAATGTGGAAATTAGCACATTGATAGGAAAACAGTAACTCTTAATATACCTCTTTATGTACTGGTAATGATTAGGATGAAGAGGTTTTAGTCTGAGGTTTCCCAGGGCACTCATTGCTGTATTATACTAGAAGACATAGGGGCATATCCTGCCCTGCTTGTTCCAGTGGACATGGGCTTACATCATTGTATGTGGCTTTGAACTTTCCAGCCTGATGCAGTACAAGTGCCCTAGCTTTGGTTAGAGCTATTCACAACAGCCAGGAATATTGTCTGTGATCTCTGTCCTGGGAGGAGGAGCTCTGGGAGATGTTAAATAATATTATGGCTCTCTCTTACTAAGGTTAAGCAAGGCCCTGTAGATGCCCGTTGGCCCAGTGACCCCTCTACAATGTCTTGTCAGCCCTTGCAGTTCTTCAGAAGTTTTTGAGAAAACTCTGACTCCAGCTCTAATGCTGCATGGGTGTAACATTAGAAAGAGTGTGTTTTAAGTCTCATCTAGATTTGGATTGATGTGATTCTGCCTTTGCCTCAGACAGTGAAGTATTTGTCTTCAGTAAACAACTAATAACAGTTAACTGGAGATAATGAGGAGTTCTGGGATTAGACTCAGTCCCAAGATTAAAGACTTTTCTAGCTGTTGGTTGGTCCTCTCCCCAGTTCTTTACAACCCCTGGGAGGGACACAGCTAAACACAAAGGCCTAGTTAAAAGTTGGTGAAAATCTAATGCCTTGGGATGTATGCACTCAGTACTTTGAGAAGAAACTTCATTCTCTTTGGGAGAGAAGACAAGAAGTAAGGTATGTGAGGAAAAACAAAGAGGAAGAGCTGGAGAAACTAAAAGAGGAAAATTCAAGATATTTATAAAATCAGTTGGAAAATCTGACCTCCAAACCCTGCTATTGCTTGCCCTCTGTCTAAAGTGCATTCTTCTCTTCAGTGCTCCTCAGTGTAGGCCTTTCTGAGTCTCAGCTCTCCACATGAAGGCTGTCACACTGCAGTTCATTCCTGACCTGTCCTGCTTTGAAACCTAAATTATCAGCTTGTCAGCACAAAAATAACTTTCTTCTTTCAGAGCAGATAGGTTCATTCATACCATCTGTGATCCAAGAAGAGAGCATAACTTTGGACTCATGCTCTCCATGGACATTGTCACAAATAGATCATGTTTTGCTTTCACACAGTGCAGGATGTACCAGGACTGAGATCAATAGATGACACTAGGGCAGAACAGGTGAGGTGCCTGAGGACTGGAGGAAACCTAGTATCACTCCAGTCCTCAAATAGAAGTGAGAAGTGAGAAGGAAGTGAAAAGAAAGACCCAGGAAACTAGAGGCAAATCAGCCTCACCTCCAACCCTGTAAAGATGGTGTAACAGCTCATTCTGGGGGTCACCTCAGCATGTGGAGGAAATGAAGGTTATCAGAAATAGTCAACATAGATTCACCAAGGGGAAGTCATGTCTGAGTAATCTGATAGCCTTCTACAAGGACATGACTGAATGGATGGATGGCAGGAGGGAAGTTGACAGTGTCTGTTGCAGAGGGAGATTCTGCCACCTATGCTGGTTTGTGGCGAAGGGGAGAAATTAACTGGTGCGAGATAATTATGTATAAAAATATATATTTATTAAATCCAACAATCTGAACTCTCATCACCTCCAACCACTATATTTAATATTAAAATGGACTCTCACGGTTATGAAAGACCTTATGGGAACAATATTCACAATGTGGCTTATTAATAACTATATTACAATAACTAGCATACAACTATTAACAGATTATTAACAGAGAGAGGAGTTTTCCCCATGGCTCAATGCCGCTCGGGGTCAATATACCATTTGCCCAGCAGAGTGGGCTGAAACACTTTCTGCTCTATGGCAGGAGGCTAAAGATAGTACACAGATATCAAAGCTTCTACTCACAATTCTGATTAATCATCAATAATCAACAATCACCCTCCGGGGCTATGTCAACAGCCTATTTATCTAGGAGTGTCCAAACATCAGGGGAACTTTGCCCATGGACCTGTGAGGCTAGAAATCTTCCTGGTTTGAGGGGAAAGGAGATTTTCCGTGGCTTTAGGGGAGATGGATAATCCTCCCGGTTTCTGGGGATGCAGTCTTCCCAGTTATCTGGGGGAAATGGATACAGTCTCTGACCTCGTTCTCCTGGAAAGGATGCTTTGTCTGCCTTGTCTCCTTCTGGATGCTTTGTCTGGGGACTGCTGGCAGGACCTCTGGTGCAGGAGGATGGGTGCCGTGCAGTCTGAGCACGGTTCTCACGCTGGCTGGCAGGCTGATCACGTGTGTAGACAAGAGGCTCTGCTCCTGGTATCTCGGCAGCAATGGCTCTTACCAGGCAATGAAGGCAGAGGGCGTGCAAGGTGTGCACAGCTGGCTGGGGAGTCTGAGCTCCACAAATATATAGGCAATACAAGATGAAAGTCCTGATTAGCTCACCACGGCTGGCTGGGAGATTCTGTCTCCATAATATCAGCATAAGCAAGTAGGCCAGTGAGTCTAAATAATAACAAGCTGTGCCTGAATATAAGTGTAAGCGATCGTGAGCAGGGGGGCCCAAGCATGGGGCCTGAGCGTGAGTGTGAGCACGCTGATGAAGCAAGTGCATGAGTCAGAGCTAGTGAGAGCCAGCGGAAGCTCATAGAAGCAGCAAGCAAGAAGCAGCAAGCAGCATATCAAGAAGCGTATCAGCATAACAAGCTAGAAGCAGCAATCAGGAAGCAAGCATATAAGGTGGGAGCACGTGTGAGCTCCCATTTATGAACTGTGGGCGTGACATCAATTGGCTAATTGGACACCAGTGACCGATCGGTTTGGCAGTCAGCCAAACAATACCATAATAGGCGATGGCACTTGCCTTGTACCTCCAAATATGGAGAGAGCATACGCTGGGTCACATGCTGACAGCATGGGCTTATGCAACCTGTTTACTACCTGCTTATATAACTTGTTTACTATCTGAACCTTTAGGCAGGCCAGACTCCATGGCACTTAGGTCTATTGTACCTTTTTCTGCCTTTAATGTGTTTACCCCTAGTTTGGGCTTGTTTACCCATGATTCGGGGAGGAAAACATGTTTGGGCAGGCAAGGCAAAGTGACACAGAAGATAAGCCTATTTTTTGGGCCTACAGGCCCTCCACGACAGTGTCTACCTTGACTTTGACAAGACTTTTGACACCATCTCATACAGCATCCTCGTGGGCAAGCTTAGGTGGATGAAATGAATGGACAGTGGGTTGGATTCAGAACTGGCTGAACGATAAAGGTGGAGCTCAGGAGGTGGTGTTGTGGTAGGCCTGATAGGCCCAAAATAGGCTTATACATGTCCTGCCTTGCCTAGGCATGTTTTTCTGCTCTGCCAGAGAGGCAAGAACAGGAAACGGACGCAAAAGAACCTGGAGCCCCTAGGTTGGCCCACCTAGGGGTCTTTGNCCTGCCTAGGGTCCTGTGGTGTAAGGTACACACACTTAGCTTGTGTCTGCCTAGTGCAAGGCCTGTGCTTCTCCCAAATAAGGGGAAAGTGAGCCTGTGGCTTTGCCTAATATGGTATGGTTTGGCTAACTGACATCCTGATTAGCTATTCTTGTGTCCAAAGGGCAATTAATCTTGGCCCACATTGATAAAAGGAGATACGCAGGTGAACAACGTCCTTTTGCTTCCCTGCTTTGCTTCCTTGCTCTTTTCTGTGCTCTCTCTGCTGTGCCCAGCCGTGCTGCTATTGCACATTGCCTTATTGCTTGCCTGGTAAACTCCACTGCCACGAGTTACCAAGAGCAGATCCTGAATGTCTGCACATGACCTGCCTGTGTGGCCAGCGTGACATCATGCTGAGACTGCACGACATCTGCCTTCTGCACCTAAAGGTCCTGCTTAGAAGTCCTCGACATATATACAGATCATCCAGAAGAAGCCAGGAGACAAGGTCTGAGATTGTCTATGTCCTTTCCCCAGAAGCCAGAAGATTCAAGTCTCAACGTCTGTGATGCTTTGGGTGTTACCCGTACCCCCCCACTTTGGAAATCACCCAGACTAGACTCAGCCAGCTCTGGAAATTTAAATGAAGATTATGTTTACAGCTTAGCAGAATATACAAGCAAACATTTACAGTATATACATTTATGTACAGAAATATACAAGGTAAAAGGTAATACAAGAACACAACACCCCTCCCAGAAAACCTGAGTCCCCAGGAGGGGTACCCAACTGCCCTTCCAACTTCTCCCACCCCTCTCAACCTTACCCCAGACCCAAGGAAGAATGGAGGTTCATCCAGGGGGTTAGGAAGCAAAGTGGATTAATCAGAGAGATGGCAGAGAGGCTACAGGGAGAAATGCAACTCAGAGCTCCCAAGCGAAGTGCCTTATCTATGTTTGCATTCTTGTTCTTATACCTCTCAGCAAGCCTATGAGTGAAGTAGACATCACCATTGTTTCTCTTTCACAGCCTGTAATCTAGTTCTTCTCACCAAAACATTCTAGCTAGCTTCAAACTAGCACAACGTCCATCAAGGTGGAGTCCCCTGAAAGCATTTGGGCACTGTCTGGACTGTGTCTAGCCCCCACGAGTGGGTAATAATAATAATCTGTGAGTAAATGCTTAAATGCCTCTTTGTAATTCTCTATTGCCTTCTGCCATAGAGCAGAAAGAGCTTGAGCCCATCTACTGGGCAAGTGGCATATTGACTGCAAGCAGCGTTTGACCATAGGAACCTTCTCTTCCAGTTCAATTATTGCTCAAATATTTTGCTGGTTGTTACTAGATCTAGATATTATCCATAGAATGTTTCCATGACCATGTAAAAACCAAAATATTATTAAAATTACTGGTCAGGGGTGGCAGAGTTCTGAATATCAAAATTAATAAACAATATTAATTTTGGAAAATATCATCTCACATCAATTAATTTCCCCTCCCCAACAGGTGGAGCTCAAAAGACTGTGGACAGTGCCACAGAGTTTAGTTAGAAGTCTGTAACTAGGCATATTTCCCAGGGGTCAGTAATGGCTCCAGTCTTGTTCAACATTGAGGGAGGTCTTCCTCCTCCTCTGCTCTGCCCTGGTGAGGCCTCATCTGTAATACTGGGTCCAGTTTTGTGCCCTCCAGTTCAAGAAGGGCAGGAACTGCTTGAGAGGGTATAGCAAAGGGCCATAAAGAAAATCAGGGGACCAGAACATCTTTCTTTTGAAGAAAAGCTGAGGGATTTTGGTCTTTTTAGCTTGGAGAAGACTGAAGTGGGATCTTCTCAGCACTTACAGAGTGGATGTTGGGAGGATGGGGCCAGGCTTTTTTCAGTGGTGCCTAGGACAACAGGCAACAGGCACAAAACTGTACATAGTAAGTTCCATCTAAACATGAAGAGGAACTTCTTTACTTTGAGGGTGGTGGAGCACTGGAAAAGGATGCCTAAAGAGGTGGTGAAGTTTCCATCTCTGGAGTAATTTGAAACTCAGCTGCTCTAGGTGACCCTGCTCTGGTAGGGGTTTGAACTAGATCATAGAATCATAGAATCATAGAATGGTTTAGGTTGGAAGGGACCTCAAGGATCATCCAGCTCCAACCCCCTGCCATAGGCAGGGACACCTCCCACTAGAGCAGCTTGCTCAAGGCCTCATCCAGCCTGACCTTAAACACCTCCAGGGAGGAAGCATCCACAACCTCCCTGGGCAACCCGTTCCAGTGCCTTACCACCCTCACTGTAAAGAACTTCCTCCTAACATCCAGTCTAAATCTCCCCTCTTCCAGCTTAAACCCATTCCCCCTCGTCCTAACATTACTAGACCGTGTAAATAGTCCCTCCCCAGCTTTCCTGTAGGCTCCCTTCAAATACTGGAAGGCCACTATAAGGTCTCCTCGAAGCCTTCTCCTCTCCAGGCTGAAGAGCCCCAACTCTCTCAGCCTGTCCTCATAGCAGAGGTGCTCCAGCCCTCTGATCATCTTCGTGGCTCTAATGATGAGCCTGATCTAATGATCATCTAAGATGATCTCCTGAGGTCACTTTCAACCCCTATCATTTTGTGGTTCTGTGAGAAACGATCAAGTTAAGACACAAATTACTACTGATCCTGTAAAATCATAAATGTCTCCTGGTGCTAAATTCTCAAATAATGATGAAAAGCAGGATCAAGTTTATTTTGTCAAAGGACCTGATACTTTTAAAAGAGGGTTTTCCAAGACAGGACACGCGCCAAAATCTCAGTGGCTGTTTGTGATGGAACACTGGGTTGCAGGATTAAGAGCATCACTTGGTAGGAATCTCCCCACATTTAGTGTTGCAGATGATATTCAAGAGTGAGTCAGATGCCTACAGGAAGGCGTCTATAGATATTTAGATGCTTAAGGATATCTGAGACATATTCAGAGTGCTTGAAATTTGAAAACAGAACCTTTTGGAAACATCTCGAGGCAATTTTGAGAGTGACACAACTGATAAGCAGTCTAACACTAACACATAAGTTGTACTAAAGACCATTTTCTCACTTTGAGACCAAATGACTGTATTTGGTTTGACTGAGCTGGAGTTAACTCTCCCCAGAGCATTTCTCAAGTGCTGTGTTTTGCAGTGCTGTAGCTGGGGGTTTGTATTGGTCTGATTTACAATTCACAATGTCCACCTGGAGACCAGTGACAAGTGGTGTTCCTCAGGGGTCAGTGCTGAGACCAGAGCTCTTTAACATCTTTGTCAGTAATATGGACAGAGGAATTGAGTGCACCCTCAGCAAGTTTGCAGATAACACCAAGCTGTGTGGCACAGTTGACTTGCTGGAGGGCAGGGATGCCATCCAGAGGAACCTGGACAGGCTGGAGAGGTGGGCCCAGGCCAGCCTCATGGCATTTAACAAGGCCAAGTGTAAGGTCCTGCACCTGGGTTGGCACAATCCCAGGCACAGGTACAGGCTGGGTGGGGAATGGCTGAGAGCAGCCCTGAGGAGAAGGACCTGGGGGTCTGGGTTGACGAAAAGCTCAACATGAGCCTGCAGTGTGCACATGCAGCCCAGACAGCAACCCTGTGCTGGGCTGCATCAAGAGAAGTGTGGCCAGCAGGGCAAGGGAGGTGATTCTGCCCCTTTACTCTGCTCTCGTCAGACCCCACCTGGAGTACTGTGTGCAGTTCTGGAGCCCCCAACACAAGAAGGACATGGAACTGCTGGAGCGGGTCCAGAGGAGAGCCACGAAGATGATCAGAGGGCTGCAGCAGCTCTGCTATGAGGACAGGCTGAGAGAGTTGGGGCTCTTCAGCCTGGAGAAGAGAAGGCTTCGAGGAGACCTTATAGTGGCTTTCCAGTATCTGAAGGGAGCCTACAGGAAGGCTGGGGAGGGACTATTGACAAGGTCTGGTAATGTCAGGACGAGGGGGAATGGGTTTAAGCTGGAAGAGGGGAGATTTAGACTGGATGTTAGGAGGAAGTTCTTTACAGTGAGGGTGGTAAGACACTGGAACGGGTTGCCCAGGAAGGTTGTAGATGCTTCCTCCCTGGAGGCGTTTAAGGCCAGGCTGGATGAGGCCTTGAGCAACCTGCTCTAGTGGGAGGTGTCCCTGCCTATGGCGGGGGGTTGGAGCTGGATGATCCTTGAGGTCCCTTCCAACCTAAACCATTCTATGAATCTATGGTTCTATGATTCTATGGTTCTATGATTCTATGATTTAAGCTTCCCGAAGCCCAAAAGCCTAACAGAACAATAAAATAATAGGATGCTTTCCCCCTTTGGAAAAGAAAGGAATTAGATACAGAGAGTGGAAAGGGATAAAACACCCAAAGAATAGTCTTGCTTCAATTTGGAAAGTAAAAGAACAACAATAAATAAAAGATACTTAAGGTAAAGGGAGTTACAAAAGTACAGGGAAGGGAAGCAAAGTACAAAATATATCCAAAACTTGATAGATGGCAATGGATGGAGGTAGATTTAAGAGGTGGTTGTTCCCCCAAGGTAGGAGCAGCAGGAACCAGGATGCGGGCAGGGCAGGGCAGGGAGTTCTTCTGTTTTTATAGGAGATCCAGACAGGAAGTGGGAGTGGGCTAATCATTTCACCTGTGGTCAGGTTCAGACTACTCCCAGGGAGGAGTCAGGAGATGTGAAGGAATTCTTATCTGATAGAGGCCACAGACTGATAGCTATGAACAACCTATGCTTTGGGAATGCCTTCGAGCAGTGACCTTGGACTGTCCTTGGCTGTAAGAAATGAGGAACAAAAAGTGATTATGTGACTATGAAATGGTACAAGACAGACACTGAAGTAGGATGCAAAACTGCAAGACTAACCACAGAAGGCAAGGCTGACCTTTAGGGAAAGAACCAATCAGAATTAACGTAAACCAGTTAGTTTCGCTGATGGATATAAGTTGACACTTTGAGCAATGACATAACCATATTGGTGTCGTGTTGTTCCTCCATGGCACTCTCTCTGACAAGGAGGACCTGGGGTCAGGTTCAGACCACCCCCAGGATGGGTAACCCTTTATAGGGTTGACAACACAGCAGCATTTCGGCCACTGCTGAATGAGCAACCAGGCTGTGCTTTCCCAGCCCCAAAAGTACGCTGAGGGGTGGGCAAGATCCTGGGAGAGGACGCAGCCATGCCAGCTGACCCAAACTGACCAAAGGGATATTCCATGCCATGTGACATCAGCTCAGATAGAGAAGCTAAATACAGTGTGGGGACATTTGTCAATGATGTCTGTCTTCCTGAACAACTGCTACTTGCGTTGGACCCCTGCTTCCTGGAAGTGACCAAAACACCATCTGCTGCTGGGCAGTAGAGAAGAACAGCTTGCTTTGCCCTTGCCTTCATCTGTGGCTGTGGTAGTGTGAGCTAGATGCCCCTTAAGAAGACCACAGAGTTGAGTCCCCCAGGATATCTAGGAGGTGGACCCAGGAAATTGTAATTTTTGTTATTCAGTCCTATAATTCTGCTATCTCTTTATAAGTGGGCAGCAATGCCAAATCAGTCTCTTTCTCTCCCTTCCTTCAGCTCTCTGGATGGAGTCCTGTCATGGAGGGCCCATAGGCTCAAAATAGGCTTATACATGCTTTTTCTTGCTTGAACATGTTTTTCTGCCCACACCAAAGGTAAACACATTAAGCGGACACAAATGAGCACAAAAGGGGCACAATAGACCTGGCACCATAAAGTCTGGCCTGCTCAGGGCCCAGGTTGTATAAGCCGATGTGCCTAGGTTATGGCCCACTGGGTGCAAGGCCTGTGCTCTTCCCAAATATTTGGGGGAATCAGACCTGTGGACTCTTCCTAATTTGGTGTGTTTTGGCCTACTGCCAAAAGCTGATTGGATGATATGGTGGCCAAAGGACCATTAATCTCAGCCCACATCTGATAAAAAGGGCAATTCAGGAACAACAGGATGCTCTCCGCTCATCGCTCACTGCTCACCTCTCCCTATCTGCCTGCTGCCTGGGGCTACTACCTTTGTTGTCGCTTTACATACTTCTTGGTTCACAACACTTTGCATCAATCCAGCGGATGATCAAAGTATGCGTTCCTGGCTGGCCTGCTGCTCCAGCCCACCGTGTCAGCCTGAGGGCCACCTTCTTGCTGTACACAGCACTCAATTGGACTGCTCTAGCCCACAAACCTGGAACCCTGCTTTGCCCAGGTGGCTGACTACCTGATGACATCCTGAGAGCCACGGAAGACCTCTCTCATGCCCGTGAAACCTTCTCATACAGCGTGCCCCAATTTGAATTGGACTAGCAGCTCCACATGAAATCAACCACATGGCTTTCACTATATATATTTTGGGAATGCAGATATTAAGACTTCCAACTAGTGAGTATTTGAACTCTCTTGATTCAAGTTGCTAAAAGAATTTCATTAACTTTACCAGTGGCAGTTTATGCCACAAGACTCTCTAATCAGAAACATTTCTAAAACCTTTACCAAATTGCTTAATTTGATTGTATATAGACATTCTGCAAAATAGTTTTACCAACCGCATCAAAGAACTTGTGTGGGTTAGTTGTATATAAGTTTGGGGGAAAGTTCTCTTTATATATATTAATAAACTATTCAATAACCTTTAAATCGGCCTCATTATATCTCACCCCAGACTCAGACTCAAACCCCTCTATAACAAGTCCTCATCTGGAAAACAATGAGGAAGTAGCCTGCCTGCGGCCTTGAAGGCCACAGTGAATTTTTCCTGGGCAATCAAGGCCTGTTTAGGCCTAATGGGAGACAATGGCAGGAAGGGGAGAAAATGGGCACTGGATTTTTGAGGTTAAGTTTGATTGAGGGAAGGTTTTGGGGGAATTCTCATGTATCTTGTATCTGTATTAGGTACTAAGGATTCCTATATTTTGTATTTTCCTGTACATCTTTAGATACAATTTCTGTATTTCCTCTACAATTCAATGAGAGTGTCTTTATTTTACTTCCTTCAGGAATAAAATCCATTTCTGCCCACTCTTTAAACTAATACAGTGGCCTTTGCATTATTAAAATTGCTTCTACCTTATTACCAGCCTTCCATTATATTTCCACCTCTCTCCTGTTCATCTAAGAAGGGGAATGATAAAGTGGCTTTGGTGGGCATTTGGCTCCCAGCCAGGGCCAAATCACCATACTGACCTGCCAAAGAATCACATCTCTATCTTGTCCTAGACAATCACAGACTGGACACAGTACTGAAAACAGGGATCTCACAAGTGTCAAACAGAGAACAAAAATCTCTTCAATCACCATGCTGACTACAGCCTTTCTGAGGTGAAAATATATTTATCTGCCTTTGCTGCAAGTATGTGCTACTTCCTGCTCAGCTTGCACTCCTAAATGATTTGCTACAAGGCCATAACCTTTCCTGTTGCATTAGTATTATCTAAGTGCCAGACTTTGCATTTGTTCTTTGTGAAATCCAAAAGGTTCCTGTCATCCCATTTCTGACAAATAAAAGCTCTACTCTCTGGCACATCACCATTCTCCTCACTTTGATGCCATGCACAGTACCACACTGTGATCCGGTAACTAGATTATTTAAGGTACTGTAAAATGTGTAAGCTTTACACACAAGCAACTACAAAGGGATCCAAGAGGTGTTGCAAAATGGCTGGAGGATAGGGGACATGAGTCCCTAGAAGCTTGTGCAATCAAGCCTTGGATGTGAGGTCTGAGTGTATTGAGATGCAGTAAGCCACAGCAGTGTATGTGAAGAAGCTCAAAAGGAATTTGTCCTTGAGTTTTCTGATAAACAACTTCTGTGGGACTGTGTCCGGTTTGGGAGGGAATTTAGCCACAGCAGAAACCACAAGTAGGGAGGATCATGCAAATTCCAATCTTTAGGTGTGCCAATTGGTAATTAACAGTACTGCATTGCATGCTGGGTTTGCACTAACTGGGTCACCCTAACCTAAAAGTGTATGCTCTGTAACTTGAAGCCTGATGCTCTTAATAAACGTTGGATTGCCTTGCATGCTAATTCATATTGAGTCATCTCTTGGCTTTCTCGACCCTGCAAAGAGGTCCCCATGATTAAAGAAGTGCAGTTTAGAAGGACTACTGAAAGTATCTACAATGTCTGCCTTTCACTTCCCATTCTGTTCCGGACATCATGTTACGAATAAAGGCAACCTGTGGGATTGGAAAAGCGAAGAGATGACTCAACATGAGTTAGCTCTGGGGTGATTCAGCTTTATTGAGAGAGCATCAGGGTTCAAGTTACAAATCACTAACTCTATGGTCAGGGTGAGAGAAAAGTGAGCACATCCAGCATGTAGTGTGGCACATCCAGAGATTGGAATTTGCGTATTCCTCCCACCTGTGGTGTCTTTCAGGGCTTCTGGTTACGGTGAGTAAAAGTGACACATCTATCAGGCAATGCGGTGCTGTTAATTTGCATTTTGTGCTTCTAAATGATTGGAATTTGCATGGTCCTCCCTACTTGTGGTTACTGCTATAGCTGAGATTCCCTCCTATCCTGGACACAGGGAGCTGCTTATCAGAAAGCTCAAGGGCACATTCCTTCTTAACACACGCTGCTGTGGCTTACTGTGTTTCAATACTCAGACCTCACATCCAAGGCTTGATTGTACAAGCTTCTAGGGGCTCGAACCCCTTTCCTTCAGCCAGTTCCCAACAGCAACCTTAATGGCTCTGCCTCAGAACACGATTCGAAGGTTATAAAGATTCAGTCAATGGGTTGCAAGTTACCTTTGCAATAGGAGTGATTTGAGAACAGTATTTGGAAAAGATGAGTCCAAAAGCAGTAATATTACTTTACTTACAAAAGGAAGGAATTTCCCAGGGACTTTATAAATATATCAACACTGATTGTGGAAATTCCTCTTTTTGGCCCTTTTTAGTGGAGAATTCTCCTGAACTGTTGCAGTTGCTCGATCCACCTGTGGTGAGAGAAAAAACCACGACAAAAAGCTTGCTGTCTCTGCAAGTCTTCTTTTCTAATGCAAACCAGGTCTAATTTTCACACTTGAAAAAATTTGCAATAGAAGAACGATCTGTCCTTTGCTCAGACTTGTTCCAAGCATGGAGTCTGTGGATTGGGGAAAGTGGTCATGTGAGCCTTCTGACCACCAGACCTGGGTGGGGGGAGGTGTCTCCCTCCATCCCAGTTTCTCTATTTCCCCCCAGCCCAGCTTTGCAGTGGAGGGAGTGGCTTTGGATGTACTGCCAGATTCCACCCCATTGACATTTCAACACAAATCAGACTTTGGAGTGGTGGAGGGAAAGCCCTCTAATTCTTACTGGAATCACTTGAATCTTGTGAATATGCTTGTGTTATGGAGGCAGGGAATTAATGTGGCTGAGTCAGGGATTTATATAAAAAAATAGAGTTATTTTATTTTCCCAAAAACCCACCCCCAAAACTAGATACAGAAGTTAATTCAGTTTTAACTAGCAGGTTCAGTTGGTTGAGAAGATCTACACAGATACCATAGGTAAACTTGACTATTTTGGAAGTCAGAAGTTGGAAAAGGCTTAAGCCATTAAATACAGCGTCCCCCTTGTTAATATAACTTTGGCTGAGCCAAAGTTACTCACGGATGAGTCAGGCAGGCTTGAATGGAAGAGTGGTCCAAATGCTTGTCCCTTTGGGTCTTTCAGAAGCCTCCGAGGGTCGTTAAGAGCTATAAAGCTGCATAAAGGAGGTGCTTAAGGTGAAGCTGTCCAAAGCAGAGACAGCCCTGTCCCTCAGGAGCTTGTCTTTCGGAGCATCAGGTGCTCCTTGTGCAGAAGCTATCCAGGCAGGGGAGAACTCCAAGGCAGGAACACCCCAAGGCAGGAACCCCAAGGCGGGAAGTCCCCCCAGTATTTATACCCTTCCTAGACAAAGAGCTGAGTTACCACTTCCTAGGCACAAAGAACACAGCCGATCCCCAGCCGATCCCAGCGTGGGCCCTGCACAGGGCACCCCTCGTGCTGGAAGGGTCCCCTGCTCCCCACCCCTCAAGCCTGAAGTTCAGGGTGGGGAAACAGGTCTTTTTGTGCCTATTCCTCTCCCATTCAAACCACAGAGGGAGAGGAATTTTGGGGTACACAGGGTTCCAAGACATTCCCAGCCCGGTGGTAATAAGCATCTTTGTCTAGAAATTCATAGTGGTGGGTGATCCCCCTTGCAATTTAACAAGTTATGTGACCTATATAGGTTAGCCTTTCCAACATTAACAATATTTAACAACACAGTAGTAGCCCCAACAATAATGAACAATACTTAACAAGGCTTAACAATAGCCTAAACAGTTTTAAATAAAGCTACACAGTCAATTTTTGAGTGATTAATTGCTCTGTTCCTGGTGGAGCTATTTCAGAGCCTTAGATGCTCTGAGTCCATGGCTG
>WAAF01002618.1:0-12267 GCA_013400475.1 Tricholaema leucomelas | reverse complement strand
GCCTTGAGCTCTGTGCTAACAGGTTGCACTTGATGATCTGTGAGGTCTCTTCCAACCTTGGTGATACTGTGAGGCTGTGAAAATCATGTGGTGCCTACAGTCTGCTTTTCAATCACATTGCAGAAATGTTTGTTTGTGCAGGGGCATCACAGCTTCCCTACAGAAGTTATATGTTGTAAAAGGTCATGGATGCATTTGAGCAATTGCCTGGTGCTGCAGCTTGTCATTATACTTGGCAAGAGGTGGCTCACTCCACTGGGATCTCAAATCACATATATTTTAAGTGTGAGGAAATGTCTCTTTATGTTCATATACTGTATGAAGTGCTTAATCATTCAGAGCTGAAAACTAGCTGAGTGTGATTATTCACTAAGGTACATTAAGAGCAGCTGGCACTTTACAGCACTCCCATGCACACAAAATAGAGGTACAAAAGATATGCAGAGCTTTTATGGGTTTATGGTTTATATATGTGTAGAAAATGGACTAAGTCTTCCAGCTTGTACATTTATTGATAAAGTCTTGCTTTCAAAGCTACAGTGTTAAACTGAAGGATTAATGTGTTTCTTGGGCAATGCAGCCAGCTCCCACCCTTTCTCACAGGTTGACAGGCTCACAGGATGTTAGGGGTTGGAAGGGACCCAAGGAGATCATTGAGTCCAACTCCTCTGCCAGAGCAGGACAATCCTATCTAACACAGATCACACAGGAACACATCCAGACAGGCCTTGAAAGGCTCCAGAGAAGCAGACTCCACAGCCTCTCTGGGCAGCCTGTGCCAGTGCTCTGGGACCCTTACAGTCAAAAAGTTCCCCCTTGTGTTGAGGCAGAACCTCTTTTGCTGCAACTTACACCCATTGATCCTTGTCCTATCCCAGGGAGCAGTGAGCAGAGCCTGTCCCCCCACTCCTGGCAGCCCTCAGATATTTATGCCAATCACTCTCTCTGCCAACAACTTCCTCCTAACATCCATGCTGAACCTCCCCTGGCACAACTTGAGACTGTGTCCCCTTGTTCTGTTGCTGGTTGCCTGGCAGAAGAGACCAATGCCACCTGGCTACAGCCTCCCTTCAGGTAGTTGTAGACAGCAATGGTGTCACTCCTGGGCCTCCTCTTGCTATCTTTCCTGCTAGTTTCCAATGAGAGACCAAAATTATCCTCTGCAAAGTGCTGAGGCAATCCCTTGTATAGCAACTGTAATGAAATCAGAATTACACCACTTTCTTTTATGAACTCTGTTTTGTCAAGCTCTTGACAATGGCCCTCTGCTATCAGGGCAGTAGCATGTGTCTCACAGTGTAACACTGCCACTGCCATTCATGTCTCAACTTGTCCAGCATTCCCACATTTGTTAATTTCCTGGCACTTTAACTCACACACTAAGTGTGGCCTTATTTTCTTCTTGAATCAGACATAGCTGTTTCCCAATAAACCTGAAGACATAACTGTTCCCTACAATAAACTTGAAGAAACATCCTCAAAGCTAGGTGTGTAAAGAGAGATGTTGAGATACTGACTGGACCGTGTCCAGAGAAGGGTGATGAGAAGCATGAAGAAAATCAAGTGGGTAGAGATCTCTTTAAACCACCACCAAAGCACAGTCGTGTTGGAAGAAGCTGACACATTTGAGCAGCTTTTTCACTGAAGTGCATTGTTTTAAACAAACCCCTCCAAGGCAAGCTCTCTGAAAAGTTTGCCCTGATGGGAATATACCCTTGTGAAAGAAATATTGCACAATCCAGCACATTCACAGAAATGGCACTTTTAAATGCATAAATGGCCACATATGTGAGAAGAACATCCATCTTGTGACTGCATGCCAGGCAGCAGCTTATGTCCTTTGCAGAGTACTTTACATTCACAATAAATGTGAGAAAGACATAGAACCATAGAATCAGACAGGTTGGAAGAGCCCTCCAAGCTCCTCCAGTCCAATCTATCACCCAGCCCTAGCCAATCAACCAGACCATGGCACTAAGTGGCTACCAATCAACCAGACCATAGCACTAAGTGGCTACCACCTCCCTTCATCATGCCAAATCTTAATTGGTCATTAAGACAGACCTGAGTACATACCTCATCAAGACAGACCTTGTAGGTTAGCAACTAGATAAGCAAGGATTAACAAAACCACAGGTTCATGGTTTACATGGGTTTGTCTGTTGTAACATTCTCCAAGGTCATTCCGGCTCTCTGTTTTACTTAACTCAGTACTTTCCCCCTTTACACATTCTGAACCCATGGCTTATGTTTCAGTGTTGTCAAGATCATGCAGCTGTACAGCACTAAAAGTCCTACCATTCCCAACACCTTCAGGCAGTTGTAGACAGCAATGAGGTCTGCCCTGAGCCTCCTCTTCTGCAGGCTGCACACCCCAAGCTCCCTCAGCCTCTCTTCACAGGGCTGTGCTCCAGGCTTCTCACCAGCTTTGTCACCTATGTTTATAGGTACCACCAGTGCCAGGGTCCAAAGACATGTCTCTGGTCCCAGGTCCAGTCCTGCTGGTCCTTCTGATCTTTTCTTGATCTTTATGGGGGAAGCTTTCCTCAAAGCCTTCTTCTTCTACTTCTCCTTCTTACTTGTCCTGTTGCTAGAGAGATGTGCTAGTTTGAAGCTAGCTAGACTGTTTTGGTGAGAAGAACTAGATAATAGGCTGGGAAATGGAAACAATGGTGAAGTCTACTTCACTCACAGTCTTGCTGAGATGTGTAGAAAGGAAAAGCAAAATGTTAGATAAGGTCACTTTGCTCTGCACTTTGCTTGGGGCACTTCATGCTGGGCTGTGCTCTCGGCTCTTTGCCTGCTGGGGAGCTGAGGCTGCTGGCTGAACTCCATCTTGCTTTCTAACCTCACCCTCCATTTGCTTCTTGGCTGATTTCACCTTTGCTTCTTAATCCTCTTGGCCGAACCTCCATTCTTCCTTGGGACTGGGGTAAGGTTGAGAGGGGTAGGGGGAAGGTGAGGGGTGGTTGAGAGCCCCTCCTGGGGACTCAGGTTTCTGGGAGGGCTGTTGTGTGTCTGTATTACCTTTTACCTTGTCTATCTCTGTCTATAACTGTGTCTACTGTAACTGTCTGCTTGTACATTGTGCCAGCTGTAAATATAAGCTTCATTCAATTTCCAGAGCCGACTGAGTCTAGTCTGGGTGAGTTCTAAAGTGTGGGGGTCGGGGAACACCCAAACCATCACAAGAGACATCTTTTATAATCAATTTCACACCTGTTGATGTCCAAATTCTGCCTCTCTCCACCCATCATGACCTTCATGAGTAAGGCTTCTATGAATGGCCAAGGAGGCACGCTCAAGGCATGGTCTGCCTCGGGGGCAGGTAGCCTTAGGCTAGGAGGTATGTTTTCATATTATAATGGCATTATAATGAGCAGAGTTTACTAAGGTTCATGTTCCCTTAGCAACACCAGGGCATCAGTCACTTGCAGCAGCAGTTATGTTTCTTCATTCCAAAGCAATAATCATGTACAGTGGAGTCATCCATCATACTTGACAGGTACAGACCACTGGTACCAGGCAGGTCTCTTCCCACTGGTCCTGCACCTGTAACTCCGTGGTGACTGTATCCCATTGTACAGGCTCAGTAACTTACTATGAAGTAGGCCACTGCAACACTCATACTATGATGTTAGCCTGAATATCAGTCCAAATCTTTGGGGTATGGGGGTCCTGATTTCTGATGACAATGATAAAACAGATAATGGTCTTCAGATCACTCCTTACAATGGTACAGTAATAGATAGCAATAAATGAAATGGTGCATGGTCTTCAGTGGTATCTGTGCCTTTTTCTGGTTGCTTTATGTTTGAGCTTGCTGTTAGCTATTCAGAGGCTTGCTCAGCTTGTGGGAATAGTTATTGTAGAGTGATTTCTTTTCTTCTTCCTCCTGCAATGCCCATGCCAGCTTATTCCCCTTTCCCTTTGCTGCTGCTACTCCATATTGATGACAGATCAGGCAAATGCTTCCCACACAAAAACATTTCTAGACTAGCTGGCTTTGTAACTCACATAGAAATGTCTGCTGGAGCTCTCTGGAAGTTTTTGAATTGCAACTAATGCTGCAAACTGAGTTATTTGGTAGTTGAAGTGTGACTAACTCTTGTTTTACACAGTTCAAGTTGATGATTCCAAACTTTGAAGCTTAGATGAATAGAATTTAGTAACTAATACATTGCAGCATTGTTTCATTTTACATTCAATCAATTGACTTTTCTTTTAATGTATTCTCTTTGAAATGTATTTTGTGCTTGTACCAATGCATAGACTGTGCTGTTGCTATGTTGCATTACCAAGGGTAATATGAGTTTAAATCACTTTATGATGAAACTTTGCACAATGTGCTCACACAAACTGATTCCATGTCAGGTCAGAGATCATATTATCAGCATGGGTCACTAGAAACAGCAATAAGTAATTCAGGTGTAATCCAGTCAAATTCAAATCAAGGGGAAAAAAAAAGAAAGTCAACTCAGAGTTTTGTTGCTAATTCTTAGTTTTTATTCTGCACTTTGGCCACAACAACCCCAAGCAGTGCTACAGGCTGGGGATAGAGTGGCTGAGAGCAGCCAGGAAGAAAGGGACCTGAGGGTACTGGTAGACAGTAGGCTGAAGATGAGGAAGCAGTGTGCCCAGGTGGCCAAGAGAGCCAATGGCATCCTGGCCTGGATCAGGAACAGTGTGGCCAGCAGGTGATTAGGAGAGGGAGGTTATTCTTCCCCTGTACTCAACACTGCTCAGGCCACACCTTGAGCACTGTGTCCAGTTCTGGGCTCCTCAATTCAAGAGAGATGTTGAGGTGCTGGAACATGTCCAGAGAAGGGCAACAAGGCTGGTGAGGGGCCTGGAACACAAACCCTATGAGGAGAGGCTGAGGGAGCTGGGGGTGTGCAGCCTGGAGAAGAGAAGGCTCAGGGCAGAGCTCATTGCTGCCTACAACTACCTGAAGGGAGGTTGTAGCCAGGTGGGGTTGGTCTCTCCTCCCAGACAACCAGCAATAGAACAAGGGGACATAGTCTCAAGCTGTGCCAGGGGAGGTCCAAGCTGGATGTTAGGAGGAAGTTGTTAGAGAGAGTGATTGGCATTGGAATGGGCTGCCCAGGGAGGTGGTGGAGTCACCGTCCCTGGGGTTATTCAAGCAAAGCCTGGATGAGGCACTTAGTGCCATGGTCTGGTTGATTGGCTAGGGCTGGGTGCTAGGTTGGACTGGATGAGCTTGGAGGTCTCTTCCAACCTGATTGATTCCATGATTGATTCTACTAACCACTGCCCTTCTAATACACCCCAGGATGCCATTGGCAGTCTTGGCCACTAGGGCACATTGTTGGCTCATGGTCATTCTTCTATCCACCAGGACCCCCCAGATCCCTTTCCTCTGCACTGCCCTCCAAGAGGTCAGTCACCAACCCGGTACATGAGGTTGTTCTTTCCCAGGTGCCAGACTCCACCCTTGCCCTTGTTGAATTTCTTGAGATTTCACCCTGCCCTTTCCAGGTCTCACTGAATGGCAGCACAGCCTTCAGGTGTGGCAGCCACTCCTCACAATTTTGTGTCATCAGCAAACCTGCTGGCAGTGCACTCTGTGCCCTCATTCAGGTCATTGATGAATATATTGAACAGAACTGGTCCCAGTACTGAGTCCTGTGGGACTCCACTAGTCACAGGCCTCCAACTAGACTCCATTCCATTGACCACAACTCTGACTTCTTTCCTTCAACTGGTTCAAATCCACCTCACTCCCTGATCACCCAGACCACACTGCCTCAGATTAGCCAGAAGGATGCTATGGCAGACAGTGTCAAATGCTTTACTGAAATCAAGATAAACCACATCCACTGCTCTACCATCATCTGTCCACCTGGTTATATTCTCATAAAGGCTATCAGGTTGGTCAAACATGACTTTCCACTGGTAAAGCCATGTTGACTCCTCCTAATGACCCTCTTGTCCTTGATATGCCTTGAAACGGTGCCAAGGTTAAATTGCTTCATCACCTTTCTGGGGATGGAGGTGAGGCTGACTGGTCTATAGTTACCCAGGTTCTTAGCCCTTTTTTGAAGACTGGGGTGACATTTGCTTTCCTGAAGTCCTCAGAAACCTCTCCTGTTCCCCACAGCTTAGCAAATATAAAGGAGAGTGGCATAGTGATGACTTCCACCAGCTCCCTCAGCATGCATGGGTGCACCCCATCAGGACCCATGGATTTATGGTTGTTTAATTGCTCTCTAACCCAGTTCTCATCAATCAGGGGAAACTCCTCTATAAAAAGGTAAAGAGTATAAGAGTAGAAGGTCATGGAGATTGCTGCACCTGGCCTAGTGTTAGGTAAAGGCAGGTTAAGAAGATGGGAGAACATTTTCTTCCACAGCTCTGGTAGAGCTGTGGTACCAGAGCTCCTACTTGCTCTAGTAGGGCAAGGGCTTGGTGCTGTCAAAGAACCAGCTGGCACTCTGTCAGGAGCTCTGTCCAGCTCATCACCTGGCTTGTATTGCCTGGCAGTTGAGGGAAAATGTACCAGAGGATGCAGTTGACCCTGCCATGGGTGACTCCTATGCTGCAGTCAGTGTGCACTCTATTGTGGTGCTCATTCTTGCTATAAATGGACTGCAGCCACCACAAAACCTCTACTGCTGCAGTTATTCTGCTGTTCTTTTTGGTTTGGTTTGTGTGATGGTTTGGGTGTTCCCCCCCGCCCCCCACACTTTTAGAACTCACCCAGACTAGACTCAGTCGGCTCTGGAAATTTGAATGAAGCTTATATTTACAGCTGGCACAATTTACAAGCAGATAGTTACAGTATAGACAGTTATAGACAGAAATATACAAGGGAAAAAAGGTAATACAAACACAATTCCCCTCCCAGAAACCTGAGTCTCCAGGAGGGGCTCTCAACCACCCCCTCACCTTCCCCCTACCCCTCTCAACCTTACCTCAGTCCCAAGGAAGAATGGAGGTTCGGCCAAGAGGGTTAAAAAGCAAGGTGAAGCAGCCAAGCAAAGGGAGGTGAGGTTAGAAAGCAAGATGGAGTCCAGCCAGCAGCCTCAGCTTCTCCCCAGCAGGCAAAGCTCCCCAGCGAAGAGAAGAAGCAAGTGACCTAATCTTTGTTTTGCCTTTCTTCTTTACACATCCCAGCAAGACTGTGAGGGAAGTAGACCTCACCATTGGTTTCATTTTACAGCCTATCATCTAGTTCTTCTCACCAAAACATGCTAGCTAGGCTCAAACTAGCACAGTTTGGTTTGGTTTGCTGGTATTTTACTGGGGAGGGGGGGAGGAGGGGGTGGTGTTTGGGTGGGTTTTTTTGTTAGAGCTCCAGATAAAAAGCTATCTCCAGATAAAAGTTAAAGCTCCAGCCAATGTGCTCAACTTTAGGTACCACTGTCTCACTCTCTACATAGTCTTTATAGGCTCCTTCCTAGATGTATTTGCATTCAGGCCTTTCTAGCATTTGCCTTGCTTTGGTTAGAACCTCATTAGGCTCCTATCATATTTCAAGCTAAATAGAATATCCTGACTAAAATGTCAGTGACATTCTTATAATGGCCATGTCTGAGAGAAGCTAAAATACTGGTTGTAATTTATTTATATGGCATGCAAAGGTTGTGGCTGATTTGGAGAGAAGTCTAAAGTCAAACAGTCATTCTGATCATGTGATGGTATAGCTCAGATTATTTCAGCTTCGTCAGAAGTCTTTTACTTAGTGCAAGCATGCCAGAGCTGGATTTAAAGTCACAGTGTTAAGATACCCACCATTCCCAGCCCTGCTCTTCAGTACTTGTCAGATCTGCACCAACACAGTCACTGGGTGTGCTAGTGTGAACCTAGCTGGGGTATTTTGGTGAGAAGAATTAGATGATAGGCTGTGAAAAGGAAGCAATGCTGATGTCTGCTGCACTCATAGGCTTGCTGAGATGGATAAGAACACGAACATGAACATAGATAACAGAGTTGCTCTCTGGCTCTGGGGCTGCATGAACTTCTCTCTCTCTAACCTAACTTGCTGCCTGACTAATCTGTCTGCTTTCTAACCCCCCTGGACAACCCTACAAACTCACCTTGAACATAAGGCAAAGTCTGGGGTAAGAGAGAAGGCTGGGGAGAAGGTGGAAGGGTGGTTGGGAGCCCCCCCTGGGGTCTCTGGTTTCTGGGAGGGCTGTTGTGTTTCTCTATTACTTTTTAACTTGTCTATTTCTGTCTATACTGTAACTACCTGCTTGTTTATTGTGCTGAGCTGTAAATATAAAGCTTCATTCAATTTCCAGAGCAGGCTGAGTCTAGTCTGGGTGATTTTCTTAAGGGGGGGGGGCAGGGAACACCCAAACCATCACAAACATGGTGTGTGGGGCTGCTGGAGTAAGGGAGAGATGGGCAGCCAGAACAACTGAGTGTGGAGCATGAAGAAGGCTGCAATATATTTGTATCTCTTATTTTCTCAGCTTAGTAAATATCACATGAGGCTGCATCATCTTACATCAGCTGAGATCCTGGCCTTCCATGTTGGAGAAAAAAAAAAGGGAGTGTTTTGAGAAGAGGGAGAGACAGATTTATGAAGGACATGGAGATGGGAAGCTGGCAGACTACCAGAGCATCCCTGGCTTAAGTGGAGCTGTGCTGAAGTACTGCTGTACTCTTTGCTGTTGTTTGACTCAGCACTTATGCTGAGTTCATTAAGACAGCATCATTAAGGCAGAGAGCTCCCACCACCTGTTGCATGACCACTGCAGCAAGTATGCAAGTGTGCTGTTCAGATGCATAGAGAGATGGTAGCAGCTAGTTTATTTTCTGTCCTTAAAGCCTAAATTCAACATGATTTATAAACAATCAAGTAAATGAAAGGTTCAAAGTATGTCTCTCAAAATGAGCCTGCTTTGGAGAAATAATCTCTCAGTGTCATTAAAGGTTAATTTGGGCAATGCAGGAAACAAGAATTTACAGCCTTTATGTACCTTACAGACCATGACATCTACTCCCTCCCTGCTGATGTTGGTTGCAAACCCCAGCTGGTATTTAATGATCTGGGTTTAGTTTCCAAATCCAGTCTTAGATCACGCCTGCCCTGCAGTGGCAGCAGGAGTTCCCATCTACTTCACCTTGTTAGCTCAGATACTGCAGCAGCGAAGCTGCAGCCAGGTGAGATTCAGCCAAGGCAATGAAAATGCAGGTTGCTCTTCTGAGGGAAACCAGCCACAGCAGTTGGCAATGCTTCCTCTCAAGATCCTATGCAGCTGTTTGAGATACCTGTATTTGCTTGTGCTTTGAGCCATTTGGTT
The DNA here is from genome assembly GCA_013400475.1 of Tricholaema leucomelas. Classification (NCBI taxonomy): domain Eukaryota; kingdom Metazoa; phylum Chordata; class Aves; order Piciformes; family Lybiidae; genus Tricholaema lacrymosa; species Tricholaema leucomelas. Next base: position 2,992 of record WAAF01002618.1, on the reverse strand, counting down.
GTCACTCGTGGGAGCTTGAATCTTAGCTCTTACTAAAACAAGGACAGTTTTTAATGCAAGGAAGTGACAAAGCACAAGGTTTTTTTTAAGAGAAGACATCAAATGTAGAAGTTATCACTATCTAAAGCAAACATCATATGAAGGAAGGCCTATTCTCTCATGGGCATTTAAATGTTTGGAGGTCTTGAGTTATGTCAAATGATGTGTACTGTGTGCTAGTTTGAGCCTAGCTGGGATGTTTTGGTGAGAAGAATTAGATCATAGCCTGAGAAATGAAAACAATGGTGAGGTCTACTTCGCTCACAGCCTTGCTGAGATGTGTAGAAAGGAAAAGCAAAACATTAGAAAGTCACTTTGCTTGGGCACTTTGCTTGGGCACTTCACTCTGGGGCTGTGCTCTCAGCTCTTTGCCTGCTGGGGAGAGCTGAGGCTGCTGGCTGAACTCCATCTTGCTTTCTAACCTCACCCTCCATTTGCTTTGGCTGATTCACCTTTGCTTCTTAATCCTCTTCGCTGAACCTCCATTCTTCCTTGGGACTGGGGTAAGGATGAGAAGGGTAGGGGAAAGGTGAGGGGGTGTTTGAGAGCCCCTCCTGGGGACTCAGGTTTCTGGGAGGGGAGTTGTGTCTGTATTACTTTTTTTTTACCTTGTCTATTTCTGTCTATAACTGTATACACTGTAACTATCTGCTTGTACATTGTGCCAGCTGTAAATATAAGCTTCATTCCATTTCCAGAGCTGGCTGAGTCTAGTCTGGGTGATTTCCAAAGTGGGGGGGGGAGGCAGGGAACACCCAAACAGCACAGAATCAGCCTGATCTCACTTGTGTTGCACGAGCTGATGGCAATGCCAAGATTAATTTCCTGTGCACCCATATGATGACAGGAAGCTGCTTGTATACACTTAGCAAACCAAAGCAGCACAGCTGTTTCTTCTGCAAAAGCAGTACCTGTCTTACACAGACAGAAGAACAAGGCTACTTCTAGTGGTTCTGGGAGTTATCCATCCCCCTCCCTTCCCCCCCCCCCCCAAAAATGAATTCATCCGGACTAGGCTCAGCTGTCTGGAAGTTAAGGAATGAAGCTTTATGTTTACAGCTTAGCACAATATACATGCAGATATTTACAGCTATATGTAGTAGTGTACAAGTTAAAAGCAATACAGAAACACAAAACTCCTGCTAACAATCAGAGTGCCCAAGAGGGGCTGTCAACCACCCCTCCACCTTCTTTCCACCTCATTCCCTTATCCCAGAGTCTGCTTTCTGTGCAAGGTAAGTTGAAAGAATTGGCAGGGGGGGTTAGAAGTGGAATGATTAGTTGGGTTATGTGCAGGTTCAAGCAGGAGCTGTTAATATGGCAGAAGCCATGGAGAGGCACTACTTTATCTATGTTTGTGACCTTACTTTTTATTCAACTCAGCAAACCTATGAGTGGAGTAGACATCACCAACGTTTTCTTTACACAGCCTACAATCTAATTTATCTCATTAAAATATTCCAATTAGCCTCAAACCAGTACACTTGATCTTGGTTTCCAGAGATTTTACAACAGCCACATCAGGAGTGAACTCTCTCACCTTCCCCTCAGTGTGGTATCTGCAAAAGCTGTGTGACATGTGTAGTGCTCTGAGTGGGTGCATTTTTCTTTNAGGTCACCCCTGAGCCTCCTCTTCTCCAGTCTAAACAACCCCAGCTATTATGACTATTAATTTCTGTATGAATATTATTTTTATTATTAATATTCAAAAATTGGGAAAAATCCCTGTGGCTCTTTAGGTTTTGGGTTGGCAAGAAGCAATTGCACAAGATTAAACAGTTTAAACAATCAGAACTTGGAAAGAATAAAGCAAGGACAGGAAAATTCTAACTGATGCCTATGCAGTCTGGGCATTCACTCCAGCATATCCTCATGATGCCTTTGGTCCCTGAGTAAGTCTCCTGAATGAAAGACACTTTCAAACTCGTGTTGCTCCCGGGGTTAAATACAAACATTTCAGGCAGAGGAGGAAGGAGATGCTGCTAACTAACATGAGCTGCAACACGTGGCCACCTGTTAGCGAGCTACAAAGGAGGAGATGCTCAGTGCAGACAAAGCATGGTGCAGAAAGGCTAATTGTAGGAAGGCAGAACATTGAAAGGTGAATGTAGAAAGGCTGCTGTAGAAAGGGGTGGTTTTCTAGATCATCCCCCTTCATGTACTCGATTTTGAAATCAAACTGGCCAATAGGCACTAGCACCATTGTTCTAGCCAATGAATTCAAAGCTTCCTGCCTTTGACTACAACTACCTGAGGGGTGGTTGTAGCCAGGAGGAGGTTGCTCTCTTCTCTCAGGCAGCCAGCACCAGAACAAGAGGACACAGCCTCAAGCTACGCCAGGGGAAATTTAGGCTTGAGGTGAGGAGAAAGTTCTTCCCTGAGAGAGTCATTGGCTACTGGAATGGGCTGCCCAGGGAGGTGGTGGAGTCGCCGTCCCTGGAGCTGTTCAAGGCAGGATTGGACGTGGCACTTGGTGCCATGGTCTAGCCTTGAGCTCTGTGGTGAAGGGTTGGACTTGATGATCTGTGAGGTCTCTTCCAACCCTGATGATACTGTGAGACTGTGATACTGTGAAACAGGGTGACCATTCAAAAATATAAGCAAAACTGATACCAGGATCAACAATAGTGATAAGTAAAGAAAAAACCTTGTAAGAACATACCATTATCACAGACTCAGAGAATTTCTTAGATTGGAAAAGACCTTCAAGATCATCCCAATCATTAGTTTCACACTGACAAGTCATTGACTAAACCAAATCCCTCAGCACAACATCTCATCACTGTGAATCTCTGTGGCTGGAAAGGACCAACATTCTTCCCATTCACTTTGGTAACTGCAGAACCAAGAGCTCTGCATTTAACTTAATTCTACATCTGTTCCTCTCACTCTGATCATGTAGCTCTGAGGCATTGGGCTCAAGTGTTTCTGTGCTAGTTTGAGCCTAGCTAGA